>JAKJMR010016570.1:0-42484 GCA_024449315.1 Daboia siamensis | reverse complement strand
ATAATAATAATAATAATAATAATAATAATAATAATAATAATAATAATGCATTCCCTCTAACAGTTAGAAAATAGAATAGAATAACAGAGTTGGAAGGGACCTTGGAGGTCATCTAGTCCAACCCCCCTCCCAGGCAGAAAAACCTATAGTAGTTCAGCCAAATGGCTGTCCAGTCTCTTCTTAAAAACTTCCAGTATTGGAGCATTCACAGCTTCTGGAGGCAGGTTGTTCCACTGATTAATTGTTCTAACGGTCAGTTCTAGGTTGCTTCTCTGTTTGGTTAGTTTCCATTTGTTGCTTCTTGTCTTGCCTTCAGGTGCTCTGGAGAATAGCTTGACTCCCTCTTCTTTGTGGCAACCCCCAAGATATTGGAACACTGCTATCATGTCACCCCTCATCCTTCTCTTCATTAAACTAGACATACCCAATTCCAGCAATCGTTCCTTATATGTTTTAGTCTCCAGTTCCCTAATCATCTTTGTTGCTCTTTTCTGCACTGTTTCTAAAGTCTCAGCATCATTTTTACATCATGGTGACCAAAACTGGATGCAGTATTCTAAGTGTGGTCTTACCAAGACATTGTAAAGTGGTATTAACATTTCACATGATCTTGATTCTGTCCTTCTGTTAATGCAGCCTAGCACTGTGTTGGCTTTTCTGGCAGCTGCAGCACACTGTTGGCTCATATTGAAGTGATTGTCCACTAAGACTCCGAGATCCCTCTCACAGTTACTACTATTGAGCAAGATACCACCTATACAATTCCTGTGCATTTGGTTTTTCTTGCCTAAATGTAGAACCTTACTTTTTTCACTATTGAATTTCATTTTGTTAGATCAGGGTTTTTCAACTTTTTCACCCATTGTACTTTTAGGTTATGGCAACATCCAAGTACCACCAGTCGTCTAGCAAGGTGTCAAAAACTTGATGACCCCCCCCCCCAAAAGAGTAAAAGAGTGATGAAGTACAAGTAGTCCTCGACTTACAACAGTTTGCCTGGTGACTGTTTGAAGTTACAATGGCACTGAAAAAAGTGCCCCCCAAGCCACAGCCAAGCGAGACACCTGCCTGCCCACCTGGCGGCGCTCTTCCTCCTGTCCCAGGTTTTCATTGTTGTGAGCATTTCTGTTGAGGATTGGCAGTGGCGGTGGGGTGGGGGTGTTTGTTTTTTATTCCCCCCCTCTGCTGGGTGGTTGCAGCAGGTTTTGGTCACTTCACATGACCATCATAAATATGAATCAGTTGCCAAACATCTGAATGTAAATCACAAGACCCTGGAGATGCTGCAACATTCCAGCTGATTGGTGCTTCTTCTGAGCTCAGCATAAGCATCGGGATCAGCGCCGAGCTCCAGCTGGAGCCTGGAGCTGATCCTGGCGCTTCCACTGAGCCCTGACAGCCCTGCAGTTCCAGCCACCTCTCGCTCAGGCTTCTGCAGTGCTACCACTGGTTCAGCTCATTCCCCTCCCCCACTACCACTTTTCTAGGATGGTCACGTACAACCTGTCAGGTGCCAATGTACCACAGATGGTACCCATAGATAGCACCCAATGTTCAAGTCTGTCAAGATCCTTCTGTATCTTAAGCCTATATTCTGGACTGTTGGCTATTCCTGCCAGCTTGGTGTCATCTGCAAATTTGATGAGTTCCCCATCTATCCCCTCATCCAAATCATTGATGAAGATGTTGAAGAGTACTGGGCCCAGAAAAGAGCTACACACTTCCCTCCATGTAGATGCAGTTCCATTGAGGACCACATGCTGAGTACAGCCGGTCAGCCAGCTATGAATCCATCTGGTGGCGATGCTGTTTAACCCACATTTTTCTATCTTATCAAGTAGTAGGTTATGGTCTACTTTATCAAATGCCTTACTGAAGTCCAAGTAAATTATATCCACAACATTCCTCTGGTCCACTAATTTTGTCACTTGGTCAAAGAATGTAATAAGATTTGTCTGGCATGATCTGTTTTTGACAAACCCACATTGGCTTTTGGTAATAACTTTGTTTGCCTCTAGGTGTTCGCTGATTTGTTGCTTGATTATCTTTTCCAGAATCTTCCCAGGTATTGTGGTCAGGCTGATAGGTCTGTAGTTTCCTGGATCCATTTTTCTCCCCTTTTTTGAAGATGGAAAGTACATCAGCTCTTTTCCAGTCCTCTGGTAGTTCCCCAGTGCTCCAGGATCTTCAAACAATATTTAAGATATGAAAGATATTTAAGATATTGAAAGATTGAAGCACTGATTTTTCCCAATCCAATTTATACTCTTTCTGTCCCCAAATATTAAAGCACCCTAAATTTAGCCATCTCCTTCTCTAATGCCAAAATTATCTCATATAATCTTCTGAGAATATTGGGAGGTCAAGATGTGATCCTTATATCTCAATTACCATCTAACTATGGAATATTATGTAGCAGCAGTACTATTAATATCTTGAGAAGTAACAGAGCACGATAACTCAATCTTGATTAGGTTGCAAATTTTAACACATTATACATATTTCTGTTTTTATCAACAATAAACCAAATAAGTCTAGGGAAATCTGTATAGGATTTAGAATTCTGTATAGGATTTAGATTTCTGTATAGAAACCTGCAAAGAATTATTTTGTCTTAGTTACTAATATCCAGGCTGATTTTTATTTATTGCATTATTTCTCAGAACTGAAGTATCTCTGCAATTGTAAATTTTTAAATAAACATTAAAAGGTATACTATATAAACTTTAAAAATAGAGATCATTTCTGGTAATATCCAATGGCTACATTCTTTAAAACATGTTTACTGTATATTAATGGGATGATATTCTAGCCACATAATAGTCCAAATCAATTCTGGCACCACATTATATGGAAATGTACTTGTTATGTTTTACTTTTCTGGCAATGCATGTTGAAATGTAACTTCTGTGAAAATGGTAGTTCCAATGCTTTATAATGAGATCCAGTGCTTTCTGTGATGAATTAATACTTGTATTTTCTTATAATAATTTAGGTAATCTACAAGAAATCCCAAATACCCTGTCCTGTCCTAGTCTTGGATAATAAAGTTGGCAACTGGTCCTACAATGATACTGCAGTTCCGCTACATGTAGTGACATTACCAAATGATTCTGCTAATTTGGAATTAAATTTGATGATGGACAACACTAACAAACAATATGCTTCAGTTTTTGAAAAAACCAAAGCGAAACTACATCCAAATGGAGTAGAATATGAAGCCCATGGAGAAGACAATGACAAATGCCAAGCCAAGTATTTTGTGTTTAACTCACGGGTAAGGGCCTGTTATTTATTTGATAGAAAATAACCTCTGTAAATGTTGACCTTCTCCATTAAAGAGAGCATTCTGGAAGTTTTAAATATGTAAACTATGCTGGTCACTGGTGCAACCTGAATAGTGGACATACCTTGTTGCATCATGGTTAAAAGTATATAGAAGCAATAGTCCCATAATCAATCTTGTCCTCCTACTTTCTAAATTTATACATAAGATATGTTTGAGCCACTTGCTTCCAAAATAGATCACTGCCTACCACATTCTTGGTCTAACTTTCTTCATCTGGGATTCTGCCTTGGTCAGAGCTTTAATAGTACCAATAACAAACCCTTACAATGTTCAGGAAATTGAATTCAGGTTGCCCAAGAAGAAACAAGTCCAGCATTAACCAGAGCTGAAATCCTTGTTTGTTTGGTTTTTTTCAGACTGCTTATACAATACCAATTCTGGCATTTGCATTTGTATGTCACCCAGAAGTATTACCTATATACAGTGAACTTAAAAAGTAAGACTACTCACAGAGTTCCTCTGACTTTTTTATTTCATAAAAGACTGAAATTTTTCCATAGCAAAATATTACTATTTATTATTTCTGTTTCACTTTTCTTTGGTTTATTGTTAATTTCTCTTTTTATGTTTCTATTTCACATTGGGACATCTGAGAATACAATATACATTTAAAAATGGACAGAGAATTAGTTCTGTGGTCACAGCTATCATTTTGACTTTTTTTACCCTTCCAAGGAGACTCCTATTCACATTCTTAATGCAGTACCCACTATATTTTAGGTTTTGCTCAATATGTTTTGTACTGTAATAGTAACTTACTGTTTGATTAGCATACAGGCAGTCTGTGGGTTAAGATCAAACTTACAGACAATTCATATTGATGAACAGGCTGCATATTACTAAAAATGGCAGATAGCCTTCTTCTTCATCACGTTGACAAACCACTGAAGCTGTGCAATATTTTCATGAACTGCTGAAGCTGAACATTTCTATATACATCCTGTTTTCAGTGGTTCATGAAAATATTGCATTTATTCTTAACCCAGGATTACCTTTATCACATCAGGGGAAGATAAACTTTCTTTGGGACATTGGTAACACTTCTATTTTTGGATGTATTCAAAGCTAGTCTGACTATGAAGCAAAAGATCTTGAATGACAATAACATAATCATACCCTCAAACATTTCAGCCAAATTTGTCAGTTATTTCTGTAATGTATTGGCCACAACTGTTGATATCACTTGCTTAATGTGTGACCTTAATTGCTGTATTTAAGTGTAGGATTGCTTAACAGTTTCTGTTACTGCAACCCAGACTGATTGTCTCCAAGCTGATAATTATGTTTGGGTGGGAAACTGTTACTTTAAACCTATTGGTTGCCGCATAGCTGTTCAGCAGCCTCTAGGGCTGCTTCTGTTATGAGTTAATAAACATGCTTGTTGTTTCAACACTCTGCCTCGTCAATGCCTAACTGAACTAAGAACACAACAATTTTACTGTATGCCAAACTTACATTTATCTCATTTTTCTACTGGGCTTTCTTTTTTTTTTAATTTTTTAAAATATTTTAAATTTTTATTAAATATTTACAGACACATAAACACTAAATATATACATTCCAAATTAAGAAAGAAAGGGAGAAGGACAAACAAACATTTAACAAACATACATATAAACTAACTGGGGGTTAAAATCCTCTGAACACATAGTTACATCCCAGTAAATCTTAAATCTTATTTAACGTTGTCTATTTCGACTATTAAATATTATTATGAAAATTACTATGAAGTGTCATATTAACTATTCTAGATTTGTTCTATTTTTTAACCAATCATACCATCATTCCCAGTTGGTGTAATCATAGATTCTTGTTTCTGTTTTAATATATAGGTTCAAAATCTTATTAATTAACATTTGGTCTGTTGGAATATTTATATCTTTCCACTGTTGAGCGAAGGTTATTCTCGCTGCTGTTGTAACATATACAAAAAGATACCAATCTTGTCTATTAATTAGTTTTGGTTTTATATCAAGTAGGTAAGAGTCCGGAAGAAGAGGAAAAGTGACACCAGTTATTTGTTTTAACCAGTTTTGGACCTTCTCCCAATATTTCTTACTCTGAGGGCAAGTCCACCACTGGTGAAAAAAAGTACCCTTGGCCAGTCTACATTTCCAGCATTTATCAGAGGCATCTGGAAACATTTTGGCTATTCTAGCTGGCGGCAAATACCATCTATAAATCATTTTGAAATAGTTCTCTTTGAATGCTGAAGATAATGTTATTTTCATCGTTCTGGCCCATATTGTCTGCCATTCCTCTAGTTGGATCGACCTCCCTATATTTCTCCCCCAGGCTATCATTGTATCTTTCACAATCTCATCATCTATGTATCTGGCTAGGAGGAGATTGTACATTCCAGAAATAAATTTTAGTCCGGGGCCTTCCAAGCTTTTATCAAGGGGTTGACTAGTTTGGGAGATGCCATATTCCTGTTTGTCCTTAGAAAACCTGGTTTGGATTTGAATATATGACCACCAATCTAAATCTATACCTTGTATCCGTAAATGTTCTCTAGATTTCAGGTTCCCTTCTTCATCCATCAAAATATTGTAGGACCAGTTTCTTTTCAGATTGTGAACAGTCGGCTGGGTTGTTATGTCCAATGGGACCACCCATTTGGGAATCTTGGTATACATTCGTTTTTTAACTTTTTGCCTGATTCTGATCAAAATTCTCCTAATGTAGTGGTTAGTAAAGTACTTGGATGGAGTTTTTTGATATGACCATAAGGTTGAGTGCCATCCTTGGTTAAGGTCAAAGCCTTCAATAGTTAATATACGTTTCCTCGACAGGGATACCCAATCTTTAATCCAAAGGAGTGCAGAAGCTTGGTAGTATAACTCCCAGTTTGGAAGTCCCAATCCCCCCCTCGTTTTGTGTTCCTGGAGCATTTTTCCCTTTATTCGTGGTTTTTTACCCCGCCAAACAAATTTCCCTATTGCTTGATCCAATTTCCTAAAAAATTTGTTGTCTAAATTTACGGGGGCCATTTGAAATAAAAAGATCCAACGTGGGAGAATATGTGCCTTAATTGCGGCAATTCTGCCCAAAAAGGATAATTGAATATTTTTCCACCTGTCAAGGTCTTGTAGTGTACTGGCAAATAATTTATCATAATTCAGTTCTTTAATATTGGAACATTTATTGGTTAATTCAATTCCCAAGTACTTTACTTTTTTAACAAATTTTAATCCCATAATTCCTTCTATTTCTTTTTTCTTTACATCAGTTAAGTTTTTGGACAACATTTTGGTTTTTTCTCTATTAATTTTCAGTCCTGCCACCTCACCATATTGTTCTATCTTTTTTACTAAATTTGGCCCGGAGATTAAGCGGTCCTCTAACACAAACACCAAATCGTCGGCAAAAGCCTGAAGTTTATATTCTTCTCCTCTAATTTTGAAGCCCCTAATAGACTCATCTTGTCTAACTATGTCAAGAAGTGGTTCCAGAACCAAAACAAACAATAATGGAGAAAGAGGACAACCTTGTCTAGTGCCCTTAAAAATTCCAAATTCTCCAGACATCACTCCATTAAAAAGCAGCCTAGCCGACTGTTCAGAATATATTGTTTGAATTGCATTCATAAATTTAGGGCCAAATTCCATTACTTTTAATTGATGCATAATAAATTTCCAATTAACTCTGTCAAAAGCTTTTTGTGCATCTACAAATATCATCGCCATGGGCCTATCTGAAAGTTTCTGGTAGTACTCCAATACATTTAAAATTATTCGCACATTATCATTAAGATGTCTATAGGGTAAAAAACCATTTTGGTCTTGGTGAATAAAGTGGGAAAGAAATATTTTAAGTCTTTCTGCCAAAATGGTCGTAAAAATTTTGTAGTCTACATTCAATAACGAAATTGGTCCGTAATTTTGGATCAACGTCAAATCCAAATCAGGTTTAGGAATTAAGGAGATATGAGCCTCTCTCCAAGATTTGGACATTTTTGCATCAGTTAAAATGTTATTAAATATATCCCTTAATTGAGTACCTAACAGGTCAATAAATTCCTTGTAAAATTCACAAGGCAGGCCATCCGGGCCTGGAGTTTTCTCCCCTGTTTGTTTTTTAATAGTTTCCTCAACTTCATCTATAGTTATTTCCTTATTCAGAAGTTGTCTAAAAGAATCTGAGATTGGTTGGGGGCAATAATTCTGAAAATATTGTTCTAACTTACTTTGTGGACATTCTTCCTCACTATAAAGTAGTCTATAAAATACTTGTGCGATTTTTAGTTTTTGTTCCTTATTAATCACCAAGTTACCATCCTGATCTTGTAAATAGTCTATCCTTTTTGCTCTTTGTTCCTTTCTTAATCTGTAACTTAACCACTTCCCCGGTTTATTAGTGTGTTCAAAGTACCTCTGCCTACTCCTCTTAATTTTATCTGCCAGCTCTTTTTGATCAATCAAAAGAATCTCATGCTTAATCAAATCTTTTTTTTCTTTATGCTGGGAATTTTGGGGATCTAATTGCAGCACCTCCTCAATTTTTGATAATTTTGAAAATAACTCAACTCTTTTTAATCTTTCTTGTTTCCAACTGTGGGCCGAATGTTTTATAGTGAGCCCTCTCACTACTGCTTTAGCTGTGTCCCAAATAATTTGCAGAGAGGTATCCTCTCTTTTGTTTTCTATAAAAAAACATTCTAACTCCTTTTTGGTACTTTTGAGAAATTCCTCATCTCTCATTAAATCTAGTCTCATAGACCACCTCGCCCTTTTTTGGGGGGGTCCTGCCCATTTGACTATTAAAGGGTGATGGTCTGCCCATACATTGGTGTTTATATCTACCTCTATGATGGTCTCTTTGATCTCAGATGTCGACCAAAACATATCTATTCGAGACCATGAATAGTGCCTGGGGGAAAAATAAGTGAATTGTTTCTGAGTAGGATGTAAATCTCTCCATACATCTGAAAGTCCAATTTGGGTTACTAGCTTATCCCATGTTTTAGGCAGAATTTTCCTTTGTCTTCTTATGTACTTTGGGGGGCCTGCCCCTGGTTCGTAGTCTTTATTGACATCTTTAATCACATTAAAGTCTCCCAAAATACAGATATTTTCATAATCAAGATCAGTTAGTTTCTTATATAACTTTTTAAAAAAGGTTTTCTGATCCGTATTAGGTGCATATATAACTACTAATAATACCTGTTTGAAACCTATTTTAGTTTCTAGCGCTAGTATTCTTCCCTCTTCATCAGAGTACACTTGTTGTGTCATTAATCCTTTGCAGTCATACACAGCAATACCTCGTTTTTTCTGATTGGCCAAGGGCTTTCTAAGCAAAATTATTTTCTCAGTTATGGCATAGGATATTACCCCTTTGCCAACAATGAAGTACTTGAGGAAATTTTACCATTTTTTGCTTAATCTCAACAACAAAATAAATTTCAATTATTATTATACTATTACAGTATTAATATTTCTAATCATCCATTAACCAGAGTTCTCTTGAGCCATCTCCTTAAAAAGGGCAAGTATAATCTCTAGATGTTTATTTTTAAATAACGTGAATAAATGAAGTGATATAGAGTAAATGATTGAGGAAGAGAGAAAAACAGGATGATGTAGGGAAATTTAAAGTTGTGAAATCTTAAGAATTCATTCCCACTTCACATACTTCCTAAAGTTCCTTTAGGCATGATATAAATCTGGTATAGGTTTGGTAAGCAAATGAAGCCACTTACTGTACTCAACACATGACAGCTAAAAGAGGGGTCCTTGGTATTCTCTGAGTTTGATTGTTTTCTTGCAGATGTTTCATTACCCAAACTCAGTAACATCAGTGCTAGTACTAGGTGTAGCACTGATGATGTTACCTAGTTTGGGTAATGAAATGTCTGCAGAAAAACTACCAAGCTCAGAGAGCACCAAGGACTCCTCATTTCAACCCTGAGCTTCAAATATTCTCCTTTATTAGAGCTGAAAGAGCCACAGGGTAACCATCTCTCTCTCTCTCTCTCTCTCTCTCTCTCTCTCTCTCTCTCACACACACACACACACACACACACACACACACACAGCTACATGAATAAATAAATCTACTAGAAATTAACTGTGCGTTGGTGTATTTTTCTCAGCCGATCTCAAAAACGGATGCAAAATGTTTCCAATGTCTCCATCATGGGAATGCTCATCATGTACCTTCTCGCTGCCCTTTTTGGCTATCTTACTTTCTATGGTGAGTTTAAGCTTATTCAAAATGTTCAACATATCTGTTCAAGTTTCATATTATTCAGAATTTGTTCCCTTGTAATAGCTATTTCCCTTCATTGGGTTGATTTTTTTAAAATCAGCTTTAGTTTGCTATTTATAAAAATAATTGTGCACAGTAAGGAATGTTATTTTATTTTGAGCATTTTAGGATATCAAATTCATATGCTAAGATCAAGGTTGATTATTGTTTGATTGTCTTCTACTAGAGTTTAAGCACTGGAGATGATTCCCTAAACCAAGGACAGATAACTGAATTCTGCCCAACTGCCCTAATGATGACCATATTGCAAATTAGTCTCCACGTAGGGATTTTTGCTGTTTGCTAATTCCAAACTGTTCAGTCTGAAGGTGCACCAAGTAATGATGAAATTGCTTGAGAAAACTAATAGAGAATGTTCTTTTTTCATCAGGTGAAGTAGAAGATGAGTTGCTTCATACATATAGGAAAGTTTACAACTTTGATACTCTGCTCTTGATGGTTCGCCTTGCAGTTCTTGTGGCTGTGACTCTAACCGTACCAATAGTTCTATTCCCAGTAAGTCATTTTAAGCAAACTTTAAGCAGCTCATCCATGACTGTGCTCTTTTCCTCCACTTTTGTAATTCACTTCAAGAAATTCAAATATAAAATAGGTCTGTTTTTTAATTTTTAATGACAATGTGACATGACATTAAAAATAATACAGAATATTACAGACAAGAAAGGTAAATTTAAGCAGTTAAGGGAGACATTTTAGTTTAAAAAAATTACTTCAGGAATTGTATTAATGATCTTGATCTGTTAAAGAAAATGTTCCAATCACCAAAGAACTCAGAATTCAGAGTTCCAGTTGAATATGATAGCCAGCTATGGCCTCTTCCAAGATACTCCATTCTGAAAAAGACATAAAGAACATACACTAAGCATTATAAGCACATTATAAGCACATTATAAGCACATTATAAGCACATTATAAGCACATTATAAGCACATTTATAAGCACATTATCTTCTCTTACATGTGGAAATTCTTCTACTGTTGTGTTTTTCCCCTAAAATCTGTTTAGAGAAACATATTTTGTTATTATTTAAGGGTGCTACTATTTGACTAAACTAAAATCAGCTTTCTGTCTTAAATACTGTTTATAGAAAAAATGCTTGCAGAAAAAATTATAATCTAAAGGAGCAGTCTCCAGGTTAGTAAAATCAATGAGAAAATAGCTACTGATTCATTGGTGTGTTGTTGTTTTTTACAAACTCCATTCTGATGCTATTTTTTGATGTTTGGCATCTCTACTTAAGACTTCTTCCCCCCCCCCTTTTAGCAAGTCAAGCAACTTCACCATAATGTTGACCACTGGAGCTGCTATTAACCTTTTACCTAGTAATTATCCCCACATCTACATAGCAGCTATAGAAATGCTGTTCAGGCTTGATATATTTGCTGAACAGGCCAAACAGAATCATATATCCACATTTATTTTTCCAGAGGTCTCTTGCTGATGAAATGATAAGAGTGAAATTATATTTAGTAGACATATAGAAGAAGCAAAAGTCTTTGCTTTATTAAAACCTTCAAGAAATCCTATAAAACTGATTTCTGCAACTATAAAGTGAATATACTGAAATGTTTGCTTATGAATAAGAGATGTCCTTTATGGATTTCACTGGTAACCATGCTGACATCCTTTTCCAAGTCAGGTTCCAATATCTTTTTTAATAAGTAGAACTAATAATTAGAACTTATTTTTTATATCTTCATATTATAACATTAGATATTCTGCATCAAAGTATGTTTTTTATTTATAAAACATGAGATAAAAAGGGCAAGTTTACAAAGATGAAAAGTGGCAAAGGTAAAACATTTCTTGCTACAAAATGTTTAAAGGGTATAATAAAACTAAAATATGCTGATTTATGTTTTTTTATAGATTCGTACATCTCTTACCACAGTCATGTTCCCCAGAAGACCTTTCAGTTGGATAAGACATTTCCTCATTGCTATTGTTATTCTTATATTTAATAATCTTTTAGTCATTTTTGTCCCTACTATTAAAGACATCTTTGGATTCATAGGTATGAATGCTTTCTCTTGCTCTCATTGTTTTAAATAAAGAATATTAACATAGCAACATGTTCATTTTTGCCAAATCTCCTTTCTCTAACCTGGTATTTGGATAATATGGATTTAGAATTCCCTGCCAAATTATTGTGGAGTCTAAGAAGTTGTTTTTCAGTAGAAGGGAATACTTGTAGCTTGGGGTTGAACTGTAGGATCCTTGGTGCACTCAGAGCTTGGTTATTTTCTTGCAGACGTTTTATTACCAAACTAGTAATATCATCAGTGTGAAAGCACGAAGCTCAGAAAGCTGTTTTTTATACAGAAAGGTAGAGGAGATTTCATCTTCCCATCCTGCTATACTTGTGAGATGAATGTCAACAACTTTAAAATGGCAGCCACATTATTTGACCAAAGCCCCACCCATTTGTTCATGCATCACAGTGCAACAGTGCAATACCTAGAAAGGAACAATTCTTCAATTGTACAGTCAAGGTAGCCATCTTCATTTTTTCCATTCACCCCTATGGCCACCCATGCTTCTGTTCCTTACAACAATTAGAAACTTTTCATATAATTATTATTGCATAGAGGAGGTGAAACATCCCCCTCTTGTTCAGATGCCAATCCAGGGACCTCACACAAAATTTCACATAAGATTGGGTCAATCTTTTTCTAGTATCACACGTGATAAGTTTTTTAAAAATAAATGAAGTATCTTTCTCTCCTGTTCCAGCTATTCTCATTTCCTATATAAAAATGAGATCTCAGTAAGTACTGTCTTTGTTAAATATGCCCTGATGTCTAGATCTTCTAGAATCTAGATTTTTAGATTCCAGGATGAAGCCTTTTAATTATTTCCACAATTGATCAGGTTTTTGGATAGTAATGGAATAATTTGGGGGGAAGAATGAGTAGTCCTAATGTGCTCTAGATCAGACATTTCAAACTTGCGACATCATGTGACGTCGCGCAACATGTCAGGATAGTTTTGCCAATGCCAGCAATGGGGTGGGCACGGCTTCTGCGTGACACATTTGGCCCATGGGCTGGCAGTTTGACAACCCTGCTCTAGATTATAAGACCAAAAGACTGCCTGTTTAAAATAATTATCAGTTCTATTCTTCTTTTCCAGCACATCATTTCTAAAGTTTAAAAATGTTCATTCTTGTATTCTAATTCATCATTGCATTTTGGCTTTGGTATTTATAGGCATTGTTATTTTTCTGTCATTACAGTCTGCTTTGGGAAATAATTGTTAAAAAGCAGACTACAATTTTGAACAAATAGCAATTCACAAGAAAACATGTAAATCTGGAATTTTCTCCATTGTAGAAATATTTCTAATAGAAAAATAGACCTATAAATACATTCATAGAAATGTCAGATATTGTTATAGAAGATTCTCATTGTATATTTTTAATTTCAGGCAATATAATTTACTGGATAGCTGATAATGTAATATTAAAAATGCATGTTCAGAAAACACTAATTTTAGCTTGGTTCAATCAGACTGGAGCAACAACTATAACACTGAAAATTCAAATTTAGTACTAGATCTCCTTTGCTACAGAGGTGCAGTTATTTCTTACCCAGCATTTGAGAAGAAATGTTCAAAGGTTCTAATTTAAATGAAATGGAGAAAGGTTGAATGCAAGCATTTGTTACAGAGCTGGAATGCCTCTTGTCAGGCTTCACCCCAGAGGTTGGCAAGCAATAAATCTCACCAAACAATGAACCATCTAGTTGAGAATAGGCTTTCTTGGTAAGAAACATTCAAATAGATCAGATAAAATAGACTTTTATTACAGATAAGAATTAAGACACATGCACACAATAATTTATCTTCTGATGTGCAAATAAGACAAAATGTTTAAATACTACCAAGCTTCACAGCAGTGTTTCTCAATCTCAGCAACTTTAAGATGTGTGGATTTTACTCCCAGAATTCCCCAGCCAGCACTAAAGTTGCTGAGATTGAAAAACAATGCTGCAAACTTTAAAGTCTTAGATTTTAGAATCTATGGAGAATTGATGGCTTGCTTGGTAGTGCTGGATGACTGATATGCTTATATAGTAGCCAACTTTAACTTATGAGTGCTGGTTGCCACCTAACTAGATTCAGCCCTTACCTTTACATTGGCATAACTTCTATGAAAGTATATATATTGCAATGTTACTTTGGAGAGAAATTAACATTAATAATATTTTTTTTTAAATTCCCTTAGCTCACTTTCATTTCCCAAACATTAAGACTATGTTTCCTATTTTAGGTGCCTCTGCTGCAACAATGCTGATTTTTATTTTACCTGCTGCATTTTACCTTCGAATTGTCAGGAAAGAGCCTTTGAGGTCACCTCAAAAGATTGGAGTGAGTCATCCAGATTTTTTTCAATTATTGAGCTATGTTTTAGCTCTTCCTATTAATTAATCATTTTTGCTATACTTACAGGCCCTGATTTTCCTCATTGTTGGCATAATCTTTATGTTTGGGAGCATAATACTAATTCTCTTGGATTGGATTTACAACTCTTCACATTCTGATCAGCATTAATTTGGAAGGAAATTGCAAGTGTTTGTTTTTCTTTGCCACCGAAGTGGTTGAATTTCATTAACCATATGCAAGCAAACAAACAAAAGACTTTTGACTATAGAGAAGACATTACTTCTAGTCAGTAATGGCAAGATTCCAAAGACTTTGTTAATACCACTAGGTGGACCTGAGGTGGAATAAATCCCCCTTCAGTAAGGGATGGTTATTTATTCATTATCACCTATGTCCATTTTTTTGGACCAGGACAGAATAAAAATGTGATTCGTGAAGATGCTTGGATCTAATTATGTATATAGTACCCACAAAGACTGTTACTTTAGTTTTGATAACTACTATTTCTGGAAACTAGAAAACAATGTAGCCATTTGAAAATTATGCTGATATTTTTAACAAGCTTTTGAGTTTATTCTATATTGTATCCAATTCTGAGAAAAAGAGGTTGGAATATTTATAAGTTGTCCAGAAATAGAGATTATCTGATTGCTAAATAAAAATTAAAAAATCATGTATATATGTACAGTGCATATAATGTATATACATAAAGAAATATGAAACTATTATTTGAAATGACTAACAATAACATTAATAAGCACACTCAAAACAGGATATAAAAACAGCATCAATTTTTGAAAGTATTTCACTTACACATCAATAAATTCTATTAATTATAGGACTATCCGTTAAGGAAAGTGAGCAAATCTGATAAATTCTTTATTAACTAACTTTTAATTTTTTTATTTTTTTTTTTTTATTTTAATTGCATTTATATCCCGCCCTTCTCCGAAGACTCAGGGCGGCTTACAAACTTAGCAATAGCCTTCATTCTATGTATATGCCTGCTTATTAGGGCTTTCACACACACCCCAAGCGGCATTATTACAAAGTCAGCTTATTGCCCCCAACAATCTGGGTCCTCATTTTACCTACCTCGGAAGGATGGAAGGCTGAGTCAACCTTGAGCCTGGTGGGATGCGAACCTGCACTAATTGCAGGCAGCTGGTGTTACTTAAGGAGGCATTAGCCCACTGCTCCACCAAGGCTCTTAATAATATTATTTATTACAAAAATTGCTGATGAGGGCTCAAAAAGGCCCCTTTTCTCTACAGCTGTGGGTTATAGAAAATATTCAGGCCAATGGATAGTTATCAATGACAATCAGAATTCTCCAATTTATGGAACTGTACTCAAAAGATAAATTAAATCTTAGCCAGCCAGAGCTATTCCTATTTTTACTGCTACCAAAATGCACTTTTTATTACTTGTATTATGTTGTCAAAAATTAACACTCTCTGTCCCACCAATAAACTTAAAACTTCTTATAGTGAGAGTTTCTCTGCATCTGGTGGCTAATAGATTAATCTTCAATATGATGTCAATAATTACATAATAAGGTTGTCTAACTGTGACAATTGGAATGGGCTCAGATGCAGAGAGAGGCTAGTACTAGTGGGATTCCTATGACAAGTACATATAACATGTATAAAACTGATCCTGCATGTGTAATTTGTTTTGATCTTAATTATTTAACAAACTGGAACTTGGTTTGTAATTTGTCTTCCGCAGTAGTTCAAATAGATTTAACAAAATCACATAGAATTTGAAAGCACACCAGCTAGTATTGTTGTTCAATAAAGTTGTATCTGATAATATAGACAGTATAGCACATTGTAAGCATTGATATATTTGTTCTATATAAATATGTATGTACATAATATTATTCTTTATCAAAATTCCTGTATGGTTTAATGCTTTGATTTTTATATATAAGTTTGGGTAGTTGTTGCTTTAATATTCCCAAGTGTAATACTACTTAGATGCAGCAATGTTTCAATGAGCTATAAAAGCTTCATTTCTCAATACGTTGTTAGAAATTTCTGAAAAGGCCAGAATAATACCTAAATAAAATGGAACTCAAATGGAAATGAAATAAACTGAAAAATCAAATGTTACTAAAATAAATGATAATAAAATTAAAGGATGCAAGATTGACATTTATTGATCTGTTGTACAAAGTGACATATTATTCCAAACTACATAAACTATACCTGTAATTCGGTTTCAGGGTTCACATTTATTTTCCACACCTATTGTGCGGCTGATTGTGACTTCAGTCAAGAGTGACATATTTTCTAGATACTCCGATATGAAAAACAGAAGCATTTACAGTATTAATCCCTGTTAGATATTTTATACAGATAAATAATTTACTGAGACCAAACCAATCTCTTGCAAAGGTTTGTTATATTTCAAAGTATTTGATTCCCTAAATTCAATTTCCTTTATTTATTTATTTTTTGAATTTAGAGGATCATGTGCTTTGAAATAAAGGAAATTGAATGGTGTGTTAAATGTGGTTGGTAGGCATTCAGCAAGCTAAGCATAATTTTCGAGAACAACCTCGGGTTATAGAATCGATGCTCAGGGCATTTACCCTACTGAGTCTAAAATCAAAGCCAATTAAATTGGCTCCAGCTCCAAAAAATAAGGCAGAGTTACAAGCCTTTTGGGGGTTAATTATTTTTACCACACATTCCTGCCACATAAGGCTGCCATAGCTGAACCTTTGCAAAGGTTACTAGACAAAAAAAACACCTTGGGCATGGAAGAAGGTTCATGTTAAGAGTTTTGACAACCTCGAACAGTTACTGTCAAGTGGCTCCACAGTAATGCATTTTATCGAAAACAAACCCATCTGCTTAGCTTGTGATGCATCACCATATGGGGTGGGCACTGTAATAAGCCATGTGGAAGCAAATGGGGAACAGAATGGGGAACAGAAACCCATTGCATACTACTCCAGAACCCTCCAGGGCACAAATTGATAAAGAAGCATTGGCAATAGTAGCAGGTGTTAAAATATGGAAGACACTTTACCATCTTCACATACCACAAACCATTGCTGGGACTATTTACAACAGACAGACAAACACCACAAATAATGTCCCCAAGGATGTTAAGATGATCACTATTCCTCTCTGCATATACGTACAAAATTGTCTACGACCCGGAAAGGAGATGGGACATGCAGACGCTTTAAGCAGATTGCCCTTACCAGTAATTGACCCTGATCCTGCACCAGTAGGTCAAGTCTTGGCCTTACAAGAACTCCCTGAATGCCCTCTCATGGCAAGGGATATTGCAGCTGGCACAGGCAGTGACGCTGTGCTCAGTAGAGTGACATTGTGGGTACAATCCGGCTGGCAAGAAAAAAACCCTGGGCCACAATTTCAGGCGTACTTTGTGAGGAGGAATGAAATGTCCTCACACAAAGGATGTCTGTTATGGGGCAACAGAGTGATAGTGCCAGACAAACTCAGATGTAGAGTCTTAAAAGACCTACACGAGGATCACCCCAGAATTGTGCTCATGAAAGCCCTTGCAAGGAGCTACCTATGGTGGCTGGGCCTGGACGGGAGCCATCCGGAGCTCAACCAGTAATTGATTCCAAAGGGCTGGCGCACCCACAGAGAATGCTCTCCCCCTGGGGGCTGCAAGCCGACACTCTCTGACCGACGGCATCATGAGAAGGCCCTCTCTGTGGGAGAGCACAGGACGAAGGGAAGATGATGTCGGCAGCAGGTGCTCCCGTAAGTAATCCGGACCCATGCCATTTAGGGCTTTATAGGTGATCACCAGCACCTTGAATCTCACCTGGAGGGCAACTGGAAGCCAATGCAGCTCAGAGAAGAGCTGCATTGTTACATGGGAGTATCAGGAGACCCCCATCACAACTCGCGTGGCCGCATTCTGCACCAGCTGAAGCCTCTGAGTGGTCCTCAAGGGCAGCCCCATGTACAGAGCATTGCAGTAGTCTATATGAGAGGTCACGAGTGCATGAGTGACTGTGCACAGGGCATCCCGGTCCAGATAGGGTCGCAACTGGCGCACCAGGGGAACCTGGGCAAAAGCCCCCCTGGTCACAGCTCCTACATGGTCTTCCAAACTGAGCTGTGAATCCAGGACACCCAAGTTGCGGGCCCTATCTATGGGGGGTAACACCTCACCCCCATGGTTAAAGATGGAATGGACTGAATTTCCCGAGATGCCGGAAAGTACTACCACTCGGTCTTGTTGGGATTGAGCCGAAGTTCAATACACTACACCCTGTACAGTGATGGGTAAGAGCCCAGCTGAGCTGCGCTGGGGAAGAAGACTAATAACCAGATTGGACAGACTACACCCAGACAGGGTGGCCGCAGAGGCAGAACAGCCCAACACAGCCAGGAAATTGTCTGTAGGTGATTTAGTGTGGGCCAGGAACTATGGGGTGGTGGATGAGAAGTGGATACAAGGGGTGGTGGTGGATAAAATAGGTCCATTGTCATACATTGTTGAGGGGGAAGGGGGCCAGCAGGTCAGAAGACATATTGACCAGTTAAGGAAGTGGGCACCGGAGAACCTCCCACAACAACAAGAGGGTTATACACAGCAGCCAAAAGGGTCACCTATAAAACCACTACAAGATTTTTCGCATAGATGGCAACCATCACTCCCAGCAGCAGCAGCTAATCAAGTAGCGAAGCCAACAACATCCCAATCAAGACCGGCAATGCCATCAGTAACAGACAGTAAAACTGTACCAGCAAAACGGCCTCAGCAGGAACTCACCACAGAGGTAACACGGGAGGGGGATCAGCCATTGGCTGGAGAGGTAACTCTTGAAAGCGAAGCAGCAGCCGGGAAGCAACCAGGAAGGTACCTGGCCAGGACTCACAAAACCCCGGCATACCTCAAGGACTATGTGAGGCAGTGAAGGGGTAGTGGGTAGGAAGAGTAGTTTAGGAATGTTATCTCATTGGGGGGGAAGGGGTGTTGTGTTACAACACCTTTGCCCAGCCATTGTATCAATTAGTGGATTTAATACAGACCACTCTCTTGATATTAATGAGGGATGAATAAGAGTCCTGGGGAAAAGTAATCATGCATAACTAACCATGTATAGTGTCATATCCTCCTTCATGGATTACTGCCTTGTCGTGGCAAAGGGGCTTGCGTAATTCAATGAAGCTATGAGCTATGCCGTGCAGGGCCACCCAAGACGGAAAGGTCATAGCAGAGAGTTCTGACAAAATGTGATACACTGGAGAAGGAAATGGCAACCCACTCCAATATCTTTGCCATGAAAACCTTATGGACAGTACCAAAAGGCAATACAATATGACACTGGAAGATGAGCCCCTCAGGTCGGAAGGCATCCAATATGCTACTGGGGAAGAGCAGAGGGCTAGTACTAGTAGCGCCAGAAAGAATAAAGTGACTGGGCCAAAGCCGAAAGGACGCTCAGCTGTGGATGTGTCTAGTGGTGAAAGGAAAGTCTGATGCTGTAAAGATTTTTTCTCCATAGGAACCTGGAATGTAAGATCCATGAATAAAGGAAAGCTGGATGTGGTCAAACAAGAGATGACAAGACTGAACATCGACATCTTAGGTATCAGCGAATTAAAATGGACAGGAATGGGTGAATTTAATTCAGATGACCATCAGGTATACTACTGCGGGCAAGAATCCCTCAGAAGAAATGGAGTAGCCTTCATAGTCAATAAAAGAATAGGAAAAGCAATACTGGGATACAATCCTCAAAATGACAGAATGATTTCAGTTCGAATCCAAGGCAAACCATTCAATATCACAGTAGTCCAAGTCTATGCCCCAACCACCAGTGCTGAAGAGGATGAAATTGACCAGTTCTAGAAGCCCTACAGCACCTTATAGAACTAACACAAAAAAATGATGTCGTTATCATCATGGGGGATTGGAATGCTAAAGTAGGAAGCCAAAAGATAACCAGAATAACAGGCAAGTTTGGCCTTGGAGTACAAAATGAAGCAGGGCACAGGTTGATAGAATTTTGTCAAGAGAATACGATGGTCATAGCAAACACTCTTTTCCAACAACCCAAGAGAAACCAAGGCCTTAGTTCATCTTGAGAAACCTATATGTGGGCCAAGAAGCAACAGTGAGAACTGACACGAAACCACTGATCGGTTCAAAATTGGGAAAGGAGTCCGGCAAGGCTGTATTATTTAACTTATATGCAGAGCACGTCATGAGAAAGGCAGGACTAGGTGAATCAAAAGTTGGAATTAAGATTGCTGGAAGAAATATCAACAACCTAAGATATGCAGATAATAATAATAATAATAATAATAATAATAATAATAATAATAATAATAATAATAATAATAATAATAAGAAGAAGAAGAAGAAGAAGAAGAAGTAGTAGTAGTTGGAAGGGACCTTGAGGTCATCTAGTCCAACCCCCTGCTAAGGCAGGAAACCCTATACCATTTCAGACAAATGGCTGTCCAGTCTCTTCTTAAAAACTTCCAGTGTTGGAGCATTCACCACTTCTGGAGGCAGGTTGTTCCACTGGTTAGTTGTTCTAACTGTCAGGAAGTTTCTCCTTAGTTCTAGGTTGCTTCTCTCCTTGACTAGTTTCCATCTGTTGCTTCTTGTCCTGCTTTCAGGTGCTTTGGAGAATAGCTTGGCTCCATCTTCTTTGTGGCGGCCCCTGAGATATTGAAACACTGCTATCACCCTTCTCTTCATTAAACTACACATACCCAATTCCAGCAACCGTTCCCTGTATGTTTTAGCCTCCAGTCCCCCAATCATCTTTGTTGCTCTTCTCTGTACTCTTTCTAGAGTCTCGACATCTTTTTTACATCGTGGTGACCAAAACTGGATGCAGTATTCCAGGTGTGGCCTTACCAAGGCATTGTAAAGTGGTATTAGTACTTCACGTGATTTTGATTCTATTCCTCTGTTAATGCAGCCTAGCACTGTGTTGGCTTTTTTGGCAGCTGCAGCACACTGCTAGCTCATATTTAAGTGATTGTCCACTAGGACTCCGAGATCCCTCCCACAGTTATTATTATCGAGCAAGGTACCACCTATACTAAACCTGTGCATTTGATTTTTCCTGCCTAAATGCAGAACCTTACTTTTTCACAATTGAATTTCATTTTGTTAGATAGTGCCCAGTGTTCGAGTTTGTCCAGATCCTCCTGTATCTTAAGCCTATCTTCTGGAGTATTGGCTATTCCTGCAAGCTTAGTGTCATCTGAAAGTTCCCCATCTATCCCCTCATCCTAATCGTTGATGAAGATGAAGAGCACTGGGCCCAGAACAGAGCCCTGGGGCACCCCACTACACACTTCCTTCCATGATACCACTCTGATGGCAGAAAATGAAGAAGAACTAAAGAGCCTCGTATTGCGGGTGAAGAAGGAGAGTGAAAAACTTGGTTTGAAACTTAACATTAAGAAAACCAAGATCATGGCATCCGGCCCTCTCAATTCCTGGCAAATAGATGGGGAAGAAATGGAGGTAGTGACAGATTTTATTTTCCTGGGCTCCAAGATCACTGCAGATTTAATTTTAATTCCATTTATATCCCGCCCTTCTCCGAAGACTCAGGGCGGCTTACAAGCTTAGCAGTATGGGGACTGTAGCCAAGAAATTAAAAGACGCTTGCTCCTAGGGAGGAAAGCCATGGCAAATCTAGACAGCACACTAAAAAGCAGAGACATCACCCTGTCAACAAAAGTGCCTATAGTCAAGGCTATGGTCTTCCCAGTTGCAATGTATGGCAGTGAAACCTGGACCATAAGAAAGGCTGAGCGCCAAAGAATTGAGACCTTTGAACTCTGGTGCTGGAGAAGACTCCTGCAAGTCCCTTGGACTGCAAGGCAATCAAACCGGTCAGTCCTAGAGGAGATCAACCCTGACTACTCTTTAGAAGGCCAGATCCTGAAACTAAAACTCAAATACTTTGGCTACCTAATGAGAAGGAAGGACTCACTGGAGAAGAACCTAATGCTGGGAAAGATTGAGGGCAATAGAAGAAGGGGACGACAGAGAATGAGGTGGCTGGATGGAGTCACTGAAGCAGTAGGCGTGAGCTTAAATGGACTCCAGCAGATGGTAGAGGACAGGAATGCCTGGAGGAACGTTGTCCATAGGGTCGCGATGGGTTGGACACGACTTCGCAGCTAACAACAATAACAGTGGTATATCATCCTTCCTGGGAGATATTATTCATTTCACCATCCTATTCTTATACAATCTCATTTCTGCTTAATTATCATGGGCATTGAATATGCTCTTTGTAGTAAAAGCCTCCTTCGTCTGGCCTGTTAAGTCCACACATTTGATGGCTTAAGCTTGCAAGTGCAAACAGTTTTAGCAATCATCAGATTTTTATTCCATTTCTTATATACCTATCTGCCACATTGCTCATTTAACTAAATATAAGTTTACTGACTACAAGGGGTTTTTTTCTGAATAAATACAACAGTGGTTTGCTTTTTGAGATGGCTGCCCTTCTGGAATTCAAATGTCATTGTGCATTTCATTATCTTGTGTTATTATCTTCAAACCCTTCCATTCCATGATTGTCCCATCAAGCTCTGCAATCTTTTCCATCCCATACTATTGTTTCTTTAAGATAGTTACAGATACCCTTTTAGGTAGTTTTTATATTATTTAAATATTACAACTCCCATTATCCACAAAAAATTTGGATTTTCAGCTTATAGGACAGGTCACAGGAAAAACATGTTAGATGTCAGTTGCCTCAACATGGGGCAGATCTGTTCTTTTAAGCAGCAACTGAGATTTTTAAAATGTAGGATTTTAAACTGCAACCCTCCCCAACCTCAGGAATATCTACCATGGTAAAAGATTACATAGCTAAGGCCATGATTGGGAGCAGATCACATTTGAAATCACCCAGATTTTCTTTTAGCAAAAATGCATAAGATATCATAGATAAATATAGTCTCTGCAGCAACTTAAATACAAAGCTTAAAAGCTCATCATTTTACATAAGCAAATCATAAGAAAAATACAGTGGCCAAATATATAAATTAAAATCTTGGAACACCATCAATCTCATGCAAGACCCACCAAATCCACTGTATTAACATGTATCATTATACAGAAAACAATTTGTTTGGAACATAGCCTTGTACACATGTTAGCCCAACATCTCTATTGATTTATGGGATGTCTGTTCTGGGAGATGCAGCTGAGAAAAGCTTTGCAGATATTATTGATGATGTTGAAGGAAAAGTCTTCACCACTATCAACATAGCAAAATGTACAGCCTTAGTCTTAATAGCTTTCAGGATATCCCTTTTCTGGGAAACCTTAAATTATCAGTTTGATTGTAGCAATGCTGCCCTCAGGTGGAAGACTATAATAAAATTGTCTTTTTGTATTATTTAATCACTGATAACAGAAATTCCAAACTTCTTTATTACTTTGTCAACTGTATTAACTAAATTTAATGAAACGTATAAATATAAAGTGTATTAATTGATCACCATTGTTATCTTTAATGTTCAGTTCATAAGGCCTTGAGAAAAGTAGACAGCACTGGCTTTGTCAAGAAGCTTTTAAAATATTAAAAGCTTCAAGAATATTGTCTTCCTTTGCAAAGCAACTTTACTAGTGTTGAAGGAAAAGTCTTCATTATGATTCAGTCCAAGCTGGGAATAAACAACATGGCAACTGCTTTAGAAAGAAGGTTGCAGTTTACTGAAGAGGAGAGCCAGACAGAAAGTTGGCTCTGGGAAAAAGGAGAGCACATGCAGGGAGTGGGTTTTTATACCCTCTGGGGCTCTTGAGGTTGTTTCCTGTTCCTGTTTGAGGCTTTGTATTTCCTGTGTCATGTATTCTGAGTCTGGGTGTGCCCTTTGGCATCTGTGGGTTAATCCTATTATGTCCTGTCTTAGAGTTTGGGTAGGGTATGTAGATTTTAGGTGCTTTTGTCTTCCTAAGCTTCTAGCTGGGGGCCTCCAACCTTCCTGGATTATTTACATCTGCATTTCTATTGTGGCACTAGGATCTCCTGCACCTCATAGTGGTCACCGCATACAGGCCCTGGGTCTCCCTCCCCCACCGCTGCAGAGGCAGCTGCCGCGGGTTTCAACAGGCTACTGGAGCCTGACAGTGACTGGATTTATGACTTGTATTACTCGAAATGGGCCGAGATACTTGGGCCCCAGCTTCTTGCAGGGCACCTGTAACTGCAGGTATTTAGTGGACAGATAAACTAGGTCTCCCACCTTGGGGGCCCACACACCAAGGGAAAACCACACAGCAGTAAGGCCATCTGGCTCCGATGATGGAAACACTGACTTACTGTCAAAACTCGTCCTGCTGCGTGCAGAACAGCGGCCGGACAGGAACGAGAGACGACCCACAAGGGATTGTATGTGCTTTATTCTTCCTCACAGCAACCTGAAGCAGGAAAACAAAGTCAGCGTTGGCTGCTACCCGCAACCAACGCCGCTAAATACATGCGGCACATGCCCATACCCCACCCAAACATGCCCACATGCTCCCAACCCCTACGTACACCCCGCCCCTTCCCAGCAAAACCTTTTACTTCTCGCTCCCTTTCCGTCAGGTAAGCTCGCACCCACAACCCTCCACCACCTCGTTCCACCCCCACACCCCACCCCATAGCGGACCCCACCCGGCCCTGGGCCCCTGCATGACTGCCAGCGTCTAGTTCCTTTAGCCACCCGGGCACCGGCTCCAACGCAGGCACTGCGGCGGAAACGAGCCCGTTCCCCGATGAAACGGTCGCGGGGCCTGCTGGCATCCGGGCGGGGCTATCCCGCCCCTGCACGCGCTGCACAGCTATTCTGAACAGCCCTGCCTCACAGAGAGGCCGTAGTGGAAGCCCCGCCGTCTGTTGGGCCTGCGGGCCTCTTCGCCGCGAGGTAGGGGCTTCTGCGCCAGCAACTGCAGCATCCTTGCTGGCTCCGCCGTCGTCCGCCGTGTCCTGCGCCTGCGTGGCATCAAACGGGAGGTCCGCCGGCAGCAGCGCAGCTGGCTGCCGCGAAGGTGCCATCCAACGACTCTACTGGGCCTGGGAGGATCAGGGTGGTCCACGGGGGTCTGTCGGGCTGTTAGGTCGACTGGCAACCAGGTCAGGAAGGGCTGTAGGGGAGGGCAGGGCCCCCGTTGAATGTCAGCCCCGTGGGGCCCGACAGCTGGCTTGGATGAGCCCTTGCTGTCTGGTCTGCTGTCGGGCGTTTCTATCAAAGATGGTGGCTTGATGGTGTCTGAATCTTCCGTGATAAGACCTTGGTGTTTTGCTTGGTTGGGGAGGCCCTGGTTTGAGTTTCCTGGAATAGCTGACGTACACTGTACTTGGCACAAAGGACTGCCTTCTTAATTGCCTGGTTGGTTGGAGCAGGGTGGAACATGAACATTATCCCCGCTCCTAAGACTTCCTATTGCCAGTTGATATGGTACCGGGATTACGCCATGGTGAGAGGGCAGCGGGATTGTCCATCAACCACCCACTGATGTGAAAGATCAGTGGGATGGGTTTCCCTGGTACCCTGGACTCAGTCCATTCCTGGTGGGCTTTCCTCAGCGGCGCTGAGAGAGCGGCTGAGGTTGATTCACCTGGTTAACTCAGGTGAGAGCCGAGTTGGACTGAGTTGGGGGGATTGAGATGCTTATCCTGGCTCATAACATCACATCATTATGTCATCTAATTGCTCATTGGTTTATGGCCCTCTGCAGTTGTTATCATGATATGGTTCATATACAATACTCTAGCACGGACTTGTATGCTCTCAGGGGGGCTCCTCCCTCCTGGATACGACCGGTCGCCATGTCCCTTACTTCCCTTAAGGACGGGCCCAATTGTTGGGATCCTGAGAGGTGGCTGGGCTTAAATAGGGGCCTCTGGTGGAAATGCATTAAGAGGCCCCTTGTATGTTTTTTAGCCGGTTGTTTTAAAGGGTTAGGGAGGGGTGGGAATGGGAGGGAGGGGAGGGAATTGGGGAGGATTTTATCAACCGGCTGTCAGTCTGGACTTCCAATAGTTCCCAGTGAGATGGGGTTGGGGGTGCGGGCTTTTGGTTCCGTTGGTATGGGGGTGGGGTTGAAAATCCCCACGACGATTGGGAATGGCAGCAGGTGGTTACATGGAGGGCCGTATAAATATCTGGGACCGTGTCCCCGCTATCTTCGAGCGGTGGCGTGTTCCGACCCTCCGGTTAGTACCCTTGTATCCGGGGGCAAGGGGGATCAGGACCCTGAGCTCAGACTGGTGTATTCAATGCCAGATCCGTGGTGAACAAAGCTCCCCTCTTCCGGGAATTGATCGAGGAGAAACACACGGATCTGGCATGCATTACAGAGACCTGGTTGGGCCCAGAGGGCGGTGTCCCTCTGGTTGAACTTTGCCCTCCGGGTTTCTGTGTGCTACACCAGTCTCGGGCTCAGGGCAGGGGCGGTGGGGTTGCGGTGGTTATACGGGAGACCTTATGTCTGCAGGAGACCACCATTGTCCAGATAGGCTGGAGTGAGTCTCTTCTCATGAGATGTGGCCCTCGGGCTCAGTTGGGTCTGTTGCTAACATACCTGGCGCCCAGCTGTGTGGCAACGGCCCTGCCTGAGCTGCTCGACACCCTCTCAGGGTTGACGGTGGAGTTTCCCAGACTTATAGTTCTGGGTGACTTCAACCTGCCTTCCCTGGGAGGGTCGTCAGAGTTAGCTCAGGAGTTCATGGCTTCCATGATGGCCATGGACCTGACCCAAGTAATTCAGGGCCCGACTCATGGGGCGGGTCACACCCTTGACCTGATTTTTCTATCTGGACAATGGTTGGATGATTTGGGAGGGGGCTCGCCATCTGTTGTCCCTCTTTCATGGTCCAATCATAATCTCCTGTGGCTGGTCTTTCATTGTGCCACCCCCCGCTGCAGGGCTGTGGAACCGACCAGATGGTTCCATCCCAGGCGCCTAATGGACCCAGAACGGTTCCAGATGGCGCTTGGGTCCTTACCTATCTCCCTCACTCACAGCCCAGTCAATGCCTTGGTTGATGCCTGGGAAAGGGCAGCTACGAGGCACTTGACCCTGTTGTACCCTTGCGACCCCAGACTCGGCACAGATCCTGTTGGGCTCCATGGTTTACTGTGGAGCTCCGGGAGATGAAGTGTTGGAGACGGGATGTAGAGAGCGGTTGGAGGTCCACTCGGTCTGAATCTGACCGATTGCGACAAAGAGCCTTTACAAGGTCTTATCTCGCTGCGATGAGTCTAATTACTTCGCTGCCCTCATCGCGTCCACAGATAATCACCCAGCTGCCCTGTTTAGGGTGACTTGCTCTCTCCTTAATCGGGAGGTGAGGGAGGATCCCTTACAGGGTCGGGCTGAGGAGTTTAGTCATCATCTGGTGGACAAAATCACTCAGATCCGGACCAGTTTGAACTCTGACTGGGCAGAGTCTGCAATGGAGGAATCAGGCGGCTTTGAGCATGTTATCTGGACTGAGTTCGACCCTGTTTCTCCCGATGACGTGGACAGGATTATGAGGAGACTGAGCTCCACCACTTGTTTACTGAACCCGTGTCCCTTCTGGTTGGTTTATGCAGCTCGGCAGGAGACACGAGACTGGTTCCAGGCAGTAATAACTGCTTCCTTGAAGGAGGGTATCTTCCCCGCTGCCTTGAAGGAGGCGGTGGTGAGGCCCCTCCTCAAGAAGCCTGCCCTGGACCCGGCTGTTTTAAATAACTATCGTCCGGTTTCCAACCTTCGCTTTTTGGCGAAGGTTGTTGAGAGTGTGGTGGCGCATCAGCTTCCTCTGTTCCTGGAGGAAACTGATTATCTGGACCCATACCAATCGTGTTTCAGGCCCGGGTACAGCACGGAGATGGCATTGGTCGCACTGGTGAATGATCTCTGGCGGGCTCGGGACAGGGGATGTTCCTCTGTCCTAGGCCTTTTAGATCTCTCAGCAGCTTTCGATACCATCCACCATGGTATCCTACTGTGGCGTCTCAGTGGGTTGGGAGTGGGAGGCACCGTTTTACGGTGGTTCTCCTCCTACCTCCTGGGCCGCTCACAGTCAGTGTTGATGGGAGGGCAGAGGTCCGCCCCGAGGTCTCTCGTTTGTGGAGTCCCTCAGGGGTTGGTCCTCTCTCCCCTCCTGTTCAACATCTACATGAAACCGCTGGGCGAGCGCATTCGTGGTTTTGGGGTGGGGTATCATCAGTACACTGATGATACCCAACTTTTTCTTTCCACCCCGAACCAACCCAGTGATGCACTCGACGTGATGTCCCATTGCCTGGAAGCAGTCCAGGTTTGGATGGGGAGAAACAGGCTTCGACTCAATCCTGCCAAGACTGAGTGGCTGTGCATATCGGCATCTCGGATAAACCAGGTTGTTCCACCACTAATGATGGGGTGTGAGGTATTACCCCCCGTCGATAGGGCTCGCAACTTGGGCGTCCTCTTGGATTCACGGCTCAATTTTGAACATCATATAGGAGTCATGACCAGGGGGGTTTTGCCCAGCTTCATCTGGTGCACCAGTTGCGGCCCTATCTGGACCAAGATGCCCTACGCACAGTCACCCATGCGCTTGTGACCTCCTGGCTAGACTACTGCAACGCTCTCTACATGGGACTGCCCTTGAGGACCACTCAGAGGCTTCAGCTGGTGCAGAATGCAGCTGCGCGAGTTGTTATGGATGTTTCCCGATACTCCTGTGTAACACTTCTTCTCCGTGAGCTGCATTGGCTTCCGGTTGCCTTCCGGGTGAGATTCAAGGTGCTGGTAATGACCTATGAAGCTCTAAATGTCTTGGGTCTGGATTATCTAAGGGAACACCTGCTGCCGGCATCAACTTCCCATCGTCCTGTGCGCTCCCACGGGGAGGGTCTTCTTAGGGTACCGCTGGTTAAGGAATGCTGGCAGGTTACTCCCAGGGGAAGGGCGTTCTCTGTGGGTGCACCAGCCCTTTGGAACCAGCTTCCCATGGAGCTTAGGACCGCCCCCGACCTTCGCTCATTTTGTAGGGACTTGAAAACTTGGTTTTTTGAGTTGTCTGGCCCAGACTGAGGGGTTTTAATTATTTAATTAATGGGGTTTTAGTTAAGTTCAGGGATTAATTTAATCTTAGTTTTAATCCTTTTAATTGTATGTGATGTATTTAACTTTTAATTTTCCCTGTAAACTGCCCTGAGTCCTACGGGAATAGGGCGGTATATAAATTTAAATATAAAAATAAAAAATAAATATAAAGGGTGCCTATGGGGGCCTGGGCAGTAGTGGGACAGATCTGAGGGTCTCTGGGCCAGGGCCAAGGCAGTGAGGGCCGTTCCTTCACTGTTTCCAGGATGGCTTCGCAGGCCACATGAAACCACTTCGTGGACTGGATCCGGCCCCCAGCCTTGTGTTTCACATGTCTGCTTTAGATTCTCAGATGTTTCTCCCTTTCTTCCTACACACATTGTTTGAATCCAGGGAGACCATACAAATGTCAGTTTTATAAAGAAAGTGTCCCCTTTGTAGTTATTGAAGAGTTGCTTTAATAGCTCAATTTTCAATGTTTGGTGTAATGTAATTGCCATTAGTTCAGTCTGGTCTTTTTCTTCTTTCAATTCCATCTGGCTTAGGTTAAAAGTAGTAACTGATGTTATGGTTATCAATTGATTGGTTGGGTCTTCAACATAATGTATTTGAAGGCATTTAATATCTTCCCTCTTAATGTTGCTTTCTTCGGGTACTGTTGTTTTTTGAGTTGTAGGTTTTATAGTTGAGATGAAGGTTTGGGCTTCAAAGTTCTCTGTAAATTGTGTTTGTTGTTCTTTAAAGTCTCCTACCTTAGTGTTAGTTTCCATCTCTTCTGTTTGTTTTTGGATTGACAATTCATCATTTAAGGTCAGAGTTTGACTTGGTAGCTTTCAGCTGTCAGATTTATCTTGCAGTTTGGCTTTAATTTGCTCAATAATTGCCAAGATTGTATCAAGAATCAGTTTGTAATTCAGTGGTGGGATATATTTTTCCATTTTGTTGATGTTTATAGATGAGTCTTTCATGGAGGCTATTTTAATAAGAGTCAATGATTGTCCACCTCCAGTATTCCTAAAGATTGTTTTCAGTGCCAGGTGTTCCCAATTCTTATCTTTGGAAATAATGTCAAGAACAGCTTTGTTATTCAGTCAGCTCTCACAATAAAAAAAAAGTTTACTTGCTGTACCAGGTTTCGCCACAAGATGCCATCAATAGCATATAGAATAAGATGTAAAGTCTTTTTCCAGATTAATAGAAAGCTTTTGTTCAATTAGTCTATATTTTTCCCCTTAATTCACAGCTTAAGCAGGAAATAGGGTGGTAGGTCCCCACAAAAATAGAAGCTTTTTAGTAAGTACAAATGAGATTGCTTAATTTCTTTGCTTAGCCATTAGCTTTCTTTTAAGGCTTTAAGGCTTTACAATTTATTCCCCAAGTATGCAGTTGACGGTCTCTCAAAATAGGGGGCGGAAATTTTTGGAAAAGTCCCACAGGAAGGTAGTTAGGGGAATAAGAAAGGTAAGGTCTCACCCAGGTCCTTCAGATTGCTTTATTGTGCTAGATGGTGCTTTTGGCTTTTGGCAGGGAATGGCTTAATGATCGGCCATCTTGAAGGCTGATCTCTTCTTCTTCGGGCCAAAGGAGCTGCTCCAGATTCAAGCGGAGGGCTGCTGCCCTTCTGCAATCACAGGGAGGGCCTCCTTGCAGTGGTTGCCCCTCCAGGGCGACTTTTGACCCTTTTCAGTGTCCTCCAAGGAAATAGGATTGGACAGCAGGGAGAGAGCTCAGCCACAGGTTCCACAGATGCAAACCAGAAGCCCCCAAAATCTTATTGTTTACCTTACATATATATTCTACTTTTGGGGCCTGCCATTCTGCTGGGGGGAGTGGGAGCTTTGCATTAGCTTGAGATAACTTTGTTTTCTAATCTCTCCTGCTGCCTCCATCCCTTTAAGAAATGAATGTGTCTCCCTTATCAGGAAGATGGTTACAAAGAAACAAAACTGGAGAAGACCTTGAGATGCGTGCCAACTGTGCCAGTTACCAGCTCTTCAGACCACCTGTGGATTGTCTGTATTTCAAATGGACATTATGACTTTGGTGAGAATAGGAATATTGCTTGCTTAACTTTACCATTTTGGTGGGTTTTTCCCCAGATCTCACATTGACTTCCCTACTGTCACTGACCCCTAATAAACGTATCCTTTTGAGACAATGCCTGTTCTGTTTTCTTGGGTGGTTAGTTGAAGTGGGTCCTTACATAAGAGGAAATCTTCATAGTACTCAACCCAGAGAAGCTGCTGCCCTACCAGGGGAGTCACAAATGAAATTTACATGAAGGAGTTCCAGGCAGAGAAATGGTCCGAAGATCTCCTCTGCCTGAAAGCAGATGGAAGCCTCTCCAGGGACCTGGAGGAAGCTGGACCTTCTGGTGAAGAAGACCAAGCCAGATGGTCACTTGGGGTCAGTAAGAAGGAAGAATGGGAAGAAAAAACCCCAAAAGATACCCTGACCTGAGGAGGAGGAAAAAAAGAAGGCAAAGAAAAAGAATTCAGAGCATGCTGCTCCTGATAAAGATGGACAGAAAGAGGAGCCAAAAGCAGGGCCAATGGAAGCTGTGATGGAGTATGTGAAAAAGACCCTCGATGAATTTAAAATGCAGTTGAAATAAATCCATAAGTTGGAAGAAGAGTTGGAGGAGAAATCAGAGGAGGATGAGCCAGAGGTTTGCAAGATGGCAGTGGCTGGAGCCAAGAGGCAGCACAGTGGCAGGGCTGTCTGTCTCAGGGAGCCAGAGGCAGAGTACCTCAGCTGGCCAAGGTGAAATTGATCCCAATCGGGGTGAAGTTTGATGGAGACCCAAAGCAACTGGGTTATTTCCTGGCACAAGTGTTCACCTACGTGCAAATCTATGGGAGAACACTGTCTACTGATATTAAGAAAGTTCAAGTGGTCACTCTGGCACTAGAAGTGGACCAGCTGACTGAATGGTGACCCTGTATAATTGCAACACACCCAAATTGAGAAATTTCAACCGCTTTATGGCTGCACTTAGTGAGTCAGACTTGCAAAGCCTTCCAATGGAATACAGAGATTCAGTGAACAGAAGGCGGATGAACTCTCCCCTCACCGACCCACAAACTGTGCTATTTAGATCATTCCAGGGGCAAAATTACCAAAGCCAAAAACATATTTGATGACTCCCAGGAAGCTAACTGAACTGGGAAAATTTATCAAAAAGAACTTAGAGCGGGGTTTTATTGAGCCAGCCAGACCTTGGTGGCAGCCCCTGTTTTATTCAGAGAAAAGAAATATGACTCTCTTCGTCTGTCAGGGCCCACTTCAAAACCTCATCCCAAGAAAGTAGAACTCATGGAAGCAGTTTCTTCAAAAGGATCTTTTATTAGGAGAAGATGATAGCAGGCATACTAGACAGGATCTGAGGATTTCCCACTCAGATCAATAGGTTAAAGTGTCCCAAGCAAAACCCTACCCCATAGTTCATCCGGTCAATTCAAATGGCCCAATGCCCAGGTGTTAGGTGCCTCATGGGAAAAGGGGAGACAACATCAGGCCATCTCCGGTTGTAGCTGTGATGTTTTGGTGGCTTTTCACATCTTCTCCTGGGAGCGCAGTTGCCAGAGATTGCATTCCATTCTTTCCTTCCCTTTGCTAGCTGACATTAAGGGATGGGAAAGTTCACAGAAGAATAATGCAGGAAAGCAAAGTGTTATATTGTAGCTATAGAGGAAGTCAAGCCACTAACCCTCAAGCACTCCTCCCTGCCCCCTTGCAGTTTGGCAGAACCCAGGAAGAGGAGAGAGTGAGATTCGAGTCAGGATGAAAGGAAAGAAAGAAAGAATTGAAGTAGGAGGTAAAGATAAGGGAGCCTATAGATATGGGTTCTGACAGCTTGGCTCCCTTAAAAAAGAGAGAGACCCACCTGTGGAGAGATAAAGATAAATGTGTATAGGTTAGTTGGATTTGTTTGGATAGTCTGTATGAATTTTTTAAGTAACTTTGGAGCGTTAATGTGATGTTTGTGGACCCACTCATTTTGGGAAGATGGGAGATCTTTCCATGCTACTAAGTATTGGGTTGAACCATGGTATTTTCTGGAGTCTAGGATTTCTTTTATTTCAAAATGTTGTTCTCTCTCGACCATAATGGGGAGACACGGTGGAGTGAAAGCTGGTCTTAAGGGTGACTGTTGCTCCCGTTTTAAGAGGCTACAGAGGAAAATTGGGTGAATTTGCCTGAGTGATTTTGCCTGAGTGATTTTGGGAGGTTTAATTCCACTGTCACCAGATTTATGATTCTGATGATGGGAAATGGTCCCATGTATTTCTTTGATGGTTGAAGGGATTTTAGGTATTTGGTTGATAGGTAAACTATATCGCCTATAGTGAATGGCTTTGGCTTGATTCTTTTCTTGTCTGCCTGTGCTTTGTATACTTGTCTGGCTTCATCTAGTCCTTTCCTAACTACTGGCCAGGTATTTTTCAGCTGTGCAATCCATTCCTTTAGGGAAGGAATGGCTGGCTTGGTAGATGACAAGGAATGGCTGGCATGGGATTGAAGATCTGTCCAGTGGCTACTTGAAATGGAGTGTAGCCTGTGCTGGAGTAAACCGCATTATTGTAAGTGACTTTGGCAAATGGAAGTAAGTCTGTCCAGTTTATCTGTTGGTAATTAATAAAGCATCTTAAATATTGTTCAAGTACTGAGTTTGAATGTTCTGTCCCACCATTCATTTGTGGATGATGACTAGATGACAGCCCCTGAGTGGTCCCCAAAAGGGACAAAAATCCTTCAAAAACTCTGATGTGAATTGTACCCCCCTATCTGATATGATGTGTTGAGGTGCTCCGTGCAACCTATAGATGTGCTGGACAAATAGTTTCGCTAAAGTCTTTGCTGTGGGGATTTTTGAGCAGGGTATGAAATGTACTTGTTTGGAAAAAAGATCTGTCACAACCCAAATGACTGTGTTTCCACTGCTCTCTGGTAGTTCTACAATAAACTCCATGGATATCTACTTCCAGGGTGCTGAGGGCGTTGCCACAGGTTGCAGCAGTCCCGGCGATTTTCCTTGCAATCTCTTTGTTGCTGCACATGTGGGGCAGCTGGCCACAGAGCTTTCAATGTCTTTTTTGATAGATGGCCACCAAAACTGTCTTTTGACTAAATGCAGCTTTTCACGAAGCCAAAATGACCTGCAGATTTTGTATCACAACAAAGTTGTAGGAATATAAGTCTTTGGCTTTTTGGTATATACAGTTTCTCTCCCACCCAGGGCAGTCCATCTGTGATTGTGCATAGGTTTTTGTGGCTTAGGAACCAGTCATCAGTTTCCAAGGTTTTCCTGAATTTGTAGTTTAGCTTGTGCTTGGGTAAGTTACTCATGCTGCCAGCTGCATTTCAGGCATAAGTGGTTTTGTTATGCTGGGCCAGATGCTATTGTATTGGGACATTTGAGACAGTGCATCTGCTAGGAAATCCCCCCCCCCCAGGTAGATGTTTGGTTGTGAAATTGAATCGGTGAAAGTGTTGCGACCACCTGGCTTGTTTAAGGGTGAGTTTCCTGGATGCTTTGAGTGCTTCCAAGTGATCAGTGGTCAGTCTATACTTGGAAAGGAATTTTGTTTCCTTTTAGGAAATGCCTCCAGGTGAGGAGCGCCCACCTCATTGTTTATGCCTACTTCTCCCATACTGCCCACCTTTGTTCTGTTTTGGTGAGCTTTCTGGAGGTGTATGCACAAGGTTGCAGTACCCCTTGGTCGTTTTTTTGTAGTAACACACCCCCACTGCCACATCACTAATGTCTGCCTGAATTATAAATGGTTTGTTGGTATTGGTATGCCGCAGGACGGGCTCAGCCAAAAACAGCCTTTTTAGTCTTTCGAATGCGGCTTGGCATTCCACCATCCACTTCAGTGATTGGCTGGGTTTAGGGTTGCCCTCCCCTTTGGTTTTTAATAAGTTCATGATCAATAAGGTTATTTGGGCAAAAGAGGGAATAAAATGGCGGTAGAAGTTGGCAAACCCTAGAAAGCTCTAATTGCTTTCTCGTGCAGGGTGGTGCCCACTCCAACACCACTCAGACCTTTTCTGGGTCCATATCTATGGCTTGGGGGGGGAAATGGGATACCCTAAGTCAGGCATGTCAAACACAAGGCCCGCGGGCCGGATCCGGCCCGGGGAATGCCCAGATTTGGCCCCCAGGGGCTGCCCCAGAAATGGCAAGGAACTGGCCCGCGCTGCCCCAGCCCTGGCCCACTGCAAGCCAACAGGGTGCTCTGAAACATGTACACAGAAACGGTGAGCGATCAGGGGCTGGTGATGTGCAGCAGCAGCTCTAGCTCATTTGCCTCAGCCCGCCCCGCCCTTCCCAGCTTAACCCCGTCACACCCAGCCCCGCTCCACTTTGCCGGGCTTCTCCTCCAGTCACTCTGCTTTGCCAGGCAGCCTCCCCATGCCTGGCCCCCTTTTGCAGGGCCTTTCCTCGCTTGCCCAGCACCCCAGAGCACGCCCAGCCTGTGGGAGGAAAGGTGCGGATACAGCTGCTGGCTCCCAGTTGCCCTCTCCACCACGTGGCAGGGCCAGAGAGGGGAACGCAGCAGTCAGGCAGAGCCACAGCCTGGAACTCTGGTGGCTGGAAAGAAAGGGTGAGAAGAAGGAGAAAGCAGGAAGGGTTTCTCTCTCTCTCTCTCTCTCTCTGTGTGTGTGTGTGGGATCTTTCACCTTTCTTCCCCCCCTTCTCTCTTTTTTAAATCTCTTCCTGCTCTGTTCAGGAAGGGTTTCTCTCTCTGTGTGTGTGTGTGTTTGTGTGGGGATCTTTCACCTTTCTTTCCCCCCCCCCCTTCTCTCTTTTTAAAATCTCTTCCTGCTCCATTCAGAAAGGGTTTCTTTGTGTGTGTGTGTGTGTGTGTGTGTGTGTGTTCGTGTGTGGATCTTTCACCTTCCCCCCCCCCCCTTCTCTCTTTTTAAAATCTCCTCCTGCTCCGTTCAGGAAGGGTTTCTCTCTCTCTCTCTCTCTCTGAGCCAGCAGGGAAGCAAAAGTGTGGAGAAGGGGAGTGTTGCAGAGTAAGCAAACTTACAAAAAGAGGGGATCTCTCTGTCTGTCTCTCACACACATACATGCACGTGTGCAGACAGTGGAGAGAGCAAACTCACAGATTGGCTTTGTGGTCTATTCCTGCCTCCTTCCTTCCCTAAAATCCAGGCAATAATAGAACTCTTTGGATTGAATGGGAAGTTAAAAGGAATTGGTGTGAGCTGAAATTAAAAGGCCAAGTCAACTCCCCCCCCCCCCAATATTTTGTCAGAGACTGGAAAGTGTTTCTTGCTTCTCATCTTCTCTTTTGTAATTTAATCCAGCCCTGCCCAAACTAATATCTTTTGGATGTCATGGACTACAGTACCCATCATCCTGTGGCTATGCTGGCTAGAAATGCAATGTCTTATTTTCTCTGTAGTATGCGCCTAGGAGGCAGTAGGTCTGTGGGATTTAGATGTATGTAAACATTTGTTTCTTCTGCCTAATTTATTAAATGTACAAATCCAGGGTGGTTTAAAAGAAAACTCTCAAAGACAACTATTGTAAAGCATCACTAGCACTGCTTAAAACAATATTAAAAATGTGTAAATAAAGAAAGAAAAATATTAGTAGTAATGTACTTAGTGCTGTTTGGCCATAAAATGTGTTGTTATTCTATATATGCCTGGCTGAACAGTGTGTTTGGAGTTGCCTCTAAACAGGTGAGGAATGTACTGTTCATATTTTCCTTGGGAGAAAGTTCTATATTTGGGGTGCTGTCTCTGAGAAGGCTCTGCTTGTGGCCAAACCAGGGGACCATCTGGCCTAAATGGATGGTAAATAAAGATGATTAGGGAGCTGGAGGATAAAATATATGACAAATGTTTGTGGGAATTGGGTATGTCTAGCTTAGTGTAAAGGACTAGGGGTGGTGACATGATAGCAGTGTTTCAATATTCAGTGGGCTGCCACAGAGAAGAAGGGGTCAACGTAATTTCCATTGTATCAGAAAGCAATAATAAATGGAAACTAATCAAGAAGAAAAGCAGCCTAGAACTAAGGACTTGTGAAAACAACTAACCAGTGAAAAGGCTTGCCTTCAGAAGTTGTGGATGCTCCATCACTGGAGGCTTTTAAGTAGAGATTGGATTGGATATTCCATTGTCTGGAATGGTAATGAGCAGGGGCTTGGACTAAAGACCTCAAAGACTAAACACCTCCAACTTTTTTTCTTTGAGAGAAGTGCTGCCAACCTCTCCCCCTCCCCTCATCCCTTCTTGGGCACAGAGAGAAGGAGGGAAGGAAGGAAGGAGGGGAGGGAAACAGGAAGAAAGAAAGGGAAGGAAGGAGATGGGAATGAAAAGGAGGGAGGCAGGGAAGGAGGGGAGGGAGGAAGGAAGGAAGGAAGGAAGGAAGGAAGGAAGGAAGGAAGGAAGGAAGGAAGGAAGGAAGGAAAGAAGGAAGGAATTGGAATAAGAGAGAGGGAGGGTCTGAGGGAATTCCTGCTTTAGCACTTGGCCACCAGCAGCCCTGTTGCCCTTTCACCATCTCCTGGTGGGCTCCCATCCTATTGCTGAGGATGCTTTGGTTACAAAGCCAGGTCTCCTCGCATGGAGAGGGAGTGGACCTCCCTTTGACCCATGCACTTTGTCCTGTACCCACCATGAGCAACCTGGTCAAGGAGAGGGAGGACAGCAGCATCAACCTTGAGGAGGTAAGCGCAGGTGGGCGCTCCCTTGGGGAAGTGTGGCTAGGCTAGGTGGGGCTGTGGGGTCCTGGTGCCGTGGGAGCTCAAGGGTCGGGCTGGGCTCTTGACTTTCACTGCCCGGGGCTCCAGTTCGTGCACAGCCTAAGGCTCAGTAAGCTCCTCCAATGGATCATGCCCCAGTCCCACCCCACCTTCCGCCGGAGACCCTCGGATCTGCCCCAGTCCTGCCCAGGCCCGCACAGGTGTCCCCGATGTGAGTGATGTCAAGCTGGCCATGCCCCACTCAATAAGCCACGCCCATGCTCACCACACCCACCCGGCCCCCCAATGGCAACCACAATGCTGATGTGGCCCTCAATGAAATTGAGTTTGACACCCCTGCCCTAAGTAATCTATTTTTTCTTTGTGGAGTTCACATTTTGATAGTTTGGCATATAGGTGAGCAGCCCGCAGTTTATTTAGGACTGCTGTAACCAACTTCATGTGGTCCTCTTTAGTCTCTGTGAATATGAGGATGTCACTAGGTAGACTAATACACCCTTATATAGGTGCTCCCATAGCACATCATTTATTAGTTGCATGAAAACTTTTTTTCTTGGAATAGGACCAGGACAGCTTTGCGGGTTGGATAAAACCCCTCTCTAGATTTTTGTTTATGAACTTTTGCATCTCTTGCAATTCCTTGGAGCTCATGGAGTACAGTCTGGGTTTTGGAAGTTTTGATCTCTATTGCACAGTCTGTGGGTTGGTGTGGTGACAGTTCGTCCGATCTATCCTCGCTGAATACTTCATCGAGGTCCCTGTATTCTTCACGTATTTTGGGCAGTTTCTTTTCCTCTCCCATGGCTGCATTCTCAGCTGGAGTCTCTCGTGAGGGGCCCTGTGGTGGCATTTTTGGCTACTCATCCTTTGGAAATCTAAGCTCCACTGTCCTCCAATCCACCCTTGGGTTCCATTTGGCCAGCCATGCCGTCCCTAGGATTATGGGGCCTTCCATGCCAGGGGTTACCACAAACGTTATAGTCTCTATATGGTCCCCCAGAGTGAGTTGAATTGGCAATGTGGCTAGGGTAACTGGTATTCCCCCTGCTATGGACCCATCTAATTGACCAAAAGAAATTGGTTTCTTCAGCCTTCTCACTGGAATGCCCAGATTTCCTACTAGCATCAGGCTAAAAAGGCAGCGTATGCACCCAAAGTCAATTAACACCCTAACTTTACAGCTTTGGGAATGGAGGGGGCTAGTATGGTTACTGTCTAGGTGAGGGGCATGATGGGTCCACTTACCAGGGGTTCATATTTGGAATTGTCATCTGAGGAGTTGATCACTCCTGTGGTGTAGGCCAGAGTTCCTTTCCCTCATTGGTCAGTGGTGGGGAACTCAACAGCCTTGGTGCCTTTCATGGCTTGCTCCTTTGGCTTGGCAGGTGACCTTCCAGATTTTCCAGCTGGGACCTGGTCTGCCTTTTCGATTAGGGTGTATAAGCAGCATTCTGCAGCACAATGTTCTTCTTTTCCACATCTGAAACAGCCAGTAGATTTTTTGGCAGTTGGCTGTGGCTTCGTGATCTCGTGGGGTGGCTCTGATGGTGACTTCCTCCAGGGCTTTCCCTACAGTGTCTTTTGGCTAGGTTGATCTCAGCTTCCTCAGCCAGGATGTACCAGTCCTGCAGTCGGTGGGGGTCTCCCTGGGAAAGGCAGGCATCATAGAGGTCGTAATTTAGATCATCTTTGAAGAGGCTGAGTAAGATATCTTCTGGCCAGTTCAGCTTGCTGGTGATGGTTGAACTCCTGGGTATATTCACCCACCGGTCATCTGCCTTGCTTCACTGTCTTTATTCCTTCATGGGCTTTTCAGTCCATCAGTGGGTTGTCAAGCCTGCACCTGAGGGAGAACATGAACTGGTTCAGCAGCTCTGGGTGTCAGCATTGTACACGTCTACGACTTAGTTGGCTGAGATGTCATCCAAGGCTGCCTGTACGATGTAAATCCTGGCACGGTCGGTGGGGATATCTCAGCTGTATTCCTCCATATAGTTCAGGACCTGGGTTAGGAAGAATCTCAGGAGTCATGGTTCCCCACAGAATTTGACATCTAGCGATGGGAACTTTTGAATGGACCCTTGCCTCTTCTTCTGCTTGTGGTGTCTCCCCTCTCGGTCTGCAGATCCTGTGCATCAGGGAGTAGGGGTGGCAGTAGTGACTGCAGCAGGTTCGGTCATCCCACTGGATGTTCCCAGGACTTTGGCTTTGGACTCGCCTTCAGTGTCCTTTTTGCTGCAGCCCAGGTGGATGGTTCCGGCACAGGGAGTTGAAAGCCATCTTCATCATGTTGTTCGCCTGCTCCAGCATCCAACTCAAATGCTCAGGGTGATTTTCATCATCCTTGCTGAGATGAAGGGACTTTTCCATTTCTTGCTTCCAGCCTGGCTGATGGGTACCCCATTGGAGGGTCAACTTTCTACCCTTCTTCTCCTAGTCGTCATCCTTCCCAACACCCATTAACCACCAAGGTTTGTGGCTATGCACCTCCACCACCTCTTCCTCAATGTGTAGGAAGTTTCAGAGCTGGATATCTTGCAGGGGTCCGACTGGCAGGGGGGCTCCCCCTTTGTGGTGGATTCCTCTTTTCCTGCACTGTTGTCAGACATGGATAGTCTTGCAAAGTCCCCCGGCAAGGGCCTTCCTTCTAGGCTGACTGTTACTGAAGATCCTGTCTAATGTCAAGACCCATTTCAAAACCTCATCCCAGGAAAGTAGAACTCATGGAATCAGTTTCTTCCAAAAGGATCTTTTATTAAGAGAAGTTGATAGCAGACATACTAGACAGGATCTGTGGATTTTCCTCTCAGATCAATAGGTTAAAGTGTCCCAAGCAAAACTCCACCCCTTAGTTCATCTGGTCAGTTCAAATGGCCCAATTCCCAGTTGTTAGGTTCCTTGTGGGAAAAGCGGAGATAACATCAGGCCATCTCTGGTTGTTGCTGCAATGTTTTGGTGGCTTTTCACACTTTATCCTGGGAGCGCAGAGATAAACCAGTTGCTGAAGGTTGCATTCCATTGTTTCCCTCCCTTTGCTAGCTGACATTAAGGGATGGGAAAGAAGGAAGGAAGGAAGGAAGGAAGGAAGGAAGGAAGGAAGGAAGGAAGGAAGGAAGGAAGGAAGGAAGGAAGGAAGAAAGGAAGAAAGAAAGAAAGAAAGAAAGAAAGAAAGAAAGAAAGAAAGAAAGAAAGAAAGAAAGAAAGAATTGAAGTAGGAGGTAAAGATAAGGGAGCCTATAGATATGGGGTTCTGACATCATCTCTGCATTGATTATAGAAGTCTGAGTGCTGTGTGTGTGTAAAACATGTATCCATTATCTTTAATGAAGGACATGTTAGTGCACTCCCCTCCCCTCCATCCAGGACATAGCACAGAAGCATTGCTTGAGCAGGGTCTGTAAGATTATCTGGGACACTACACATCCCTTTCATGATCTGTTTTCCTTGTTACCTTCTGGGAGGAGTTTTCGTGGTATCCGCAGCAGAACATCCAGATTCAGCCATAGTTTCATTCCATACAGCATTAACCTTGTGAACTCTCAAGCTTCTTCCTTCTGTGATATATTTAAGATGGACAGTATTTAATATTTAATACTTATTTGTTATGTATATGTAGGGGTGTGGGTCTATACATATGTGTATATAGTATGGTTAGGTGTGTGTCATGTATGTGTTCCATTTTGAGAGCAGATAACTAAATTTTATTTTTGATATGTGCCATTGTGCCCATAGTAAAAAAAGTGACAGTAAAGGTTATCTTATCTAACTAACTGCCATCACATTCCTCCTCCTCCCCAGTATCATCTAATTCAAAGAGTAAAGCATAAGAAAGAAAAAGGCTGCATCTCCATATGTTGTCAAAGCAAGAACATCCAATGTTAGCAGTGTTGATATCTGCCCCCCCTTACAAAAAGGACAGATCCTGTAGCTTAAACAAAAGCATATGTTAGGGACTGTCTCTCGGTTTGTTGGGGTGTTTCCTATAAAATGTTTTGATGAGTCTGTCAGCTTTCACAGCTAGATTTCACCAAAGTGGCTTCCAACAGCGAATATCCCTTCCATTGTACTAGGTACTGCAATTTTCCCTTAAAATTCTAGAGTGAAGAATACGCTTTACTTCATAGTGAGTCTGATTAGCCACTATGAGGGGCCCTGGTGCCTTCTTAGGGGGAGGTCTTAAAGTGGAGCCCCGAAAAGTTTTCAGCAAGCTGCAGTGGAAGAAAGGGTGAACTCTCCCTAAAAGCCTAGGGAAGGGGTCGGCAACCTTAAACACTTAAAGAGCCACTTGGACCCGTTTCCCAGAGGAAAAAAAACACTGGGAGCAGCAAAACTTGCACAAGTGCACGCACACAAGTGGGGGGAGAGCTTGATTGAAGAGTTTAATTAAAAAGAAATAGAGGCTGCTGTGCATGAGTTCTCTCCCTCCCTCCCTCCCTCTCTCTCTCTTTCTCTCCCTCCCTCTTTCTCTCTCCCTCCCCATCTCTCCCTCTCCCTCTCTTTCTCTCCCTCCCTCTTTCTCTCTCTCCCTCTCTCTGATCTTCTGCTCACCTGGCAAGCTAGCTTCACACTGTTTTTTGACAAGCTGACACATGTTCTTATTGGGCTGGCTCTCCTGCCCTTGGTCTGCCAGTCCTCTTCCCCCACTCAGTGTGAGTGTGTGTGTGTGTGAGAGAGAGAGAGAGAG
>JAKJMR010016566.1:245849-286981 GCA_024449315.1 Daboia siamensis | reverse complement strand
GGCTTTGTTTCCTGCCACGAGTTGTATTCTGGAAAATAAAGAATCCTAATTTTGTGGAGGTGGTCTCCCGTTTCCTGCTTTGAGCTACGGAGCTGCTCACCGGCGGACGGGGTTGACAGTTGGCCTGAACGGTTTTGGCGGGAAACTAGTTTTCGGCGGGAAACCCAGGGCCAACCCCATTGCTGTTTGCCTACCTGGCTAGGTATTTAAGGAGGCCAGGTAACCCTTATTCCTCAGTACGCTACCCCCCCCCCAATAAAGAGCTGAACACGTACTCCGGCTGGCGTCTCTTCCTTACGTCGGACCCACTACATTGCAGTGGCAACGAAGATGGGATCCTAGAGCGGAAAGGAGGGGTGGATGTTGTGGAACAGTAAAATTTTGTATCTCAGGCATAAGTCTTAATGATGCTTCCTTGTTTGAAACTAATTTGAAGTAAATGTTTTGTCCTGCTGATCTGATTTTAGGGGCAGTTATTCATTTGAAGACTTTCTCTACTTGTCTAGTCCAAGTAGTTCAGTCCAGTCCTAGATTCATGAAAAGAAAATGCATATGGAATCAACCAATGGAATCTGGACAAAGATAAAAAAAGGCAGAATTCAGACACCCTGAGAACAATGACCTTAATTCTCAGTCCTTAAAATGACCCATGTGATGAAGATGACAGTGCAGATGATGAAAAGATATGATCTTATCTCTGTTCAGACATTGTCCTCTCTTTCTCTCATTTTAATTTCTTCAGAACAATTCCTCCTATGCAGTATTTTACTTGTGATGTCTTAGATTTATATTTGACCTTTTCTCCAGATGTCAGGCGTAGAGTTCTTTCTCCATAACACTCTATGAAGCAAGCTGTGCTGATGTAATAAGCTTCTATAGATCAGGGTGGATCTGAACCTAAATCTTCTTAAACTGCACCAAGAAATATTATTCCATATGGAGTCCTTAATGCTTGCTTGCTTGTAGACGTCTCATTATGTCACTAGGTAGCATCATCACTGCCGGTGAATGTGGGGCTTATATATTGTAGCTTGCCCAACCAAAGTTGTTGGAGATATTGTTGACACCTTGATAGTTTCTTAATTAGGACATTGATTTCTGCTTAATTATTGTCTGGTGTTAATCCCTGATCTGAATGTCAGCTGTTGGAAAGGATATGTTCTTTTTGTTTCCTTTTTAAATTTCTTATCATCTCTTGAATGGTGTATAAATGTAATCAAGGAACCACCAAGGGATACTATTTTATTTTTAAAACTTTGCTGTCAAACATTCTGTTGTATCAAACTAATAGTCCACTTCACCCAGATTCTGTTATCCAGAGCATCCAGCATTCAGGAAGCTTACAAATCTGTACAGGTTGGTGATAATTGCTAATATTCAAGCACATAACCTGTGAACTCAAAAGCAGTACAGAGCAATGAATACTATATGCCATTAATAGCCCTTTCTTCCATGAACTGATCCAGTCCTGTTTTAATATTATTTAAACTATTGGCCATTGTCATAATTACTGGGAGCAAATTCCAGTTTAACTGTGGCATTTCTATATTGCAAAGCTTTTTACATTAAGCTTCACCTGTTCTGTTTTGAGCCAATGCCTCTTTATAAAAGAAATACATGATCCTTACCCTTCAGTTTCTTACATTTTGAAACGTAGAAGCAGCAATGATAGCCTATTAAAATACCCTTGACAATATTTGTACGACACAGAAGTCCAAGACACTTTTAGAAAATGATAAAACAGTTACTTTTGGTATTTTTGCTGACTATGCATAATTCTGTTTTCCAGCACAGAAGAAGACTCATGAAAAGTTCAGGAGAAACAGCTCAAAATCTGAATGCATTCTTTGAGATTGACATTTCATTTTGCCCAATGACAGGGTTAGTCCCAGCAGAAACCACAGTGCTTTCTGTGAGCAGAGAGTCAGACTGAGAATGAGTAACATCAAAGCAAGTATTACAAAGCAAGAAGCAGAAAAATTACTAGTCTCAAAGTCCTTATCACTTATATGGTCTGTCCATGAACGATCCTTTGCATCTCAGCGGCTATCAGATCATGTGGTTGAACCCTACACTTCCTCTTATCCCAATGGCTCAATTTTCTCCTTGTCTTTCTGGATTGTGTTACACCACTTTACTGTTCTGAAGTATTTGTTGTTCCAATTGGAGAAACTTGATTGGAAGGATTTGTGCCTCTACAACCGAGCCAAACATGCAGAGCAGATGCTATCCCTTGTCAGAACAAGAGCATAAGTGTCAGCACTTCCAAGGGAAGGCAGACCACCAAATGAGATGGCTGAGCTCAGAGAAACATTATACAAAGTGGGGGAGGTGCTTCTTTGGAATAACAGTTCCAAAGGCCCAGGGTTTACTAAGCTATGCACTGGAAGAGCTTGACCCAGATAAAGACCATAATCTGCATATTTTTCTGTCCATTTGGTGCTGTCTGCCAAATTTCCAGCAGCGGTTGGACTAACACAGATGCAGAAACTGAACTATATCAGAGTATGAATATATACCTTTTCATAAGGGGAAATGAAAAACACATGCTCCCTCACCAGTGCTTTCTTTCTTTTAAGTGGAAAATCCCGCAGACCATAGGACTGGACATTTTCAGCAATGGTATTTTTGGCAAAGCTACCAAATTTTTCTTTCAATATTCTCCTAAGGAGCTGGCTTTCTGCAAGACATTGAACCACATCTTATGGATATTAATCTTCACAAGAGACAATTCAAGAAATCAGGAAAGAGAGCAATATGTTGCAGACATTAGAATGTGACAGAAGTCTATTGCATGTTTCAAATTAGCTGTCATAGTTTTAATAGATGAAAGGGACAACAGTGCGTTAGACACAAATTTTAGAAGTGCAAAAAAGTGAGATTTTCTACAAGTGAGAAAAGTATGGTAGCCTTTCTCCACCATGATGCCTTCCTTATGCCTTGAGACAATACTCTTTCCCTAAACTTTTAAGCAGCAAAGTCAACATATAAATTCTGACCAGTTATCTTCTCCACAGGTAGATATAGCATCTAGTTGCAAGAAAGTTACTGCAGAGTAAAGCAGACCTCTTTTGGGAAGAAAAATACTTTTATATTTATACATTGGAAGGTTGACAAAAGTAAAGCTGAACTATGTGATACACGTGTGGCAGATCGTCTTGCAAATATATTGAAATGAGAGTTGGAAGATACATATTTTGCATATCATGAGCCTAGTCCTATAACTAATACATGTACTAATAGGAAAGAATATATGTAGCTCAAACTTGAATTATGGGATCCTTGGTACTCTCTGGGCTGGGTTGTTCATATGCAGACATTTCATTACCCAGTATCAGGGTACTGATGATATTGCTTAGTCCGGTAATGTAACCCTGGTTGTAAGAGGTTCGTTGTGTGGCATTAGGATTATGCTTGAAGGTAATATTCTCAGAATAAACTCTCAATGAAAATAAGTGATAAAAATAAGTGATGCCACCTCTCATGAAGGATAAATACTGATTATTTATGGCAATCCCAGCTAATAGCTGCATAGGACAGATCCACACTTCCCAACTAGGACATCCATGAACCATCAGATATTCAAAGTGCAAGCATACATGATGTTATTTTCATCCCAACCTCACCCAGCAGATACCAAAACCTCCACCCACATTTACTGGTTCTACGTGAAAAGCAGTGCTTGCCACATTGCTCTGGCTCAAGCTGTGCTCTTTCTTTTCAATGCTGCACTTAAGTTTCTTGTAAGCAATTCACAATAGCCAGTGACTGGAATTATCTCTCCCCTCTGGTCATAAGTCACAGCCCTCTGCTGCATTTTTTTTAAAAGAAGTTCATTTACAACATTTCAAGAATGGTTTTTCTTGGAAAAAAAGAAAATGAATGAAATGAGCAAGAATTCTGTCATTCTCTCCTTGTTCCAGTGACAGAAAAATTGTAAAACTTTGATATTATTTTTTAAGCAATTCAGGAAGGGTTAAAACACTTTGGGATCTAAGGCTGGGAAAGTCATGGTATAGAAAGTCTATCAAATGGCCAGAGGTTGAAATCCAGAAAACGATTTCTTAAGAAAACTTTATTCTTAAGAAAACTTTATTTTCAGCTGGATATAAGCAGCTAAAGGCTGCCTTGTGGGAAAACTCATGGTCTGATTCAGTAAATTGTTGTTCATAAATAGGCTCCTGCAAAGAGCAATTGTATACTTACTAATAATAATAAGAATTGTATTTGCTTAGTGCAGAAAAATGGTTATTACCAGAAGAAGAGAGGATCTACTGGAGGGTGTAATACGACTTAGTTTGAAGACGGTTATATATACAATAGAATTGCTAATGGCTAACAGACTCAGTCATCGTTGCCTATTGGGCACTTGTTTGTGAAAATAGAAAATTAATAAAACATAAATAAAACATAATAAATAAATAAATAAATAAATAAATAAATAAATAAATAAGTAAGTAAGTAAGTAAGTAAGTAAGTAAGTAAGTAAGTAAGTAAGTATTTATTTTATTTTATTTATTTTATTAAATTTATATACTGCCCTATTCCCGTAGGACTCAGGGCGGTGTACAGGGAGGATTAAAAACAAACATACAAAAATTAAAATCAGATTAAAACAATTAATTAAATGAAGTCCCTAAAATTTAAAACTAAAACCCAATAAAAAATTAAACCCTCAGCCTGGGCCAGACAGGTCCCTGCGGAATGAGCGAAGGTCGGGGCAGTCCTAAGTTCCATGGGGAGTTGGTTCCATAGGGCCGGCGCACCCACAGAGAACGCTCTTCCCCTGGGAATAAGTAAGTAAGTAAGTATGTTCCTGCAAAGAGCAAAAACTGCAAACTGGATGGTAATATTCAAATTTCTCTAAAGCAGGCAGTGGCTGATCAGCACAAACTAAGAGACATCTAAACCCAGATTGAGAGCTATGTTTCTATGCCCACTTCAATGTACATAGAATAGTGAGCAGCTCCTTCCCTCTTAGTTGCCCCCTTACATATTGAAAATAGTTCAGATTTCTTTTCCCTTCCTTTTCTTTTCTTCATCTTAATGTCTACCAATCTTAACTTCTCCAAATTCAAACCAGATTAAGTCTTTAATCATGAATTGGCAATAGTTCCTTCCATGGTTCAAAAACCAATTGCAAATGGCGTATCATACAATGAGTCTGTAAAGATTGCCATCATCTCTATGATGTGTGGAGTTTGCCAGCTATGGATTTAATACTGATTTTGTTCCTGATCTTTCCATCCCCCCCCTGCCCCATTTTCTCTCTAAGTAAAATTCTATCAAACAAATAAATAAAATCTGCAATGGGGTGGGGTGGGGGAATTGTATCAGCTATGAGTATATCTGCAGGTCGTTAGGGGTTGATTTTGTTGTGACTTATAGAAGATCAGAGAAAAAAGGTCTGAAGCCTACAAATAATAATAATATTTTCTATATATGTTTTGGATCGCTACTTCTGTCTTTGTTCCCAATGAATAAATATACTTCTGTTAATGGTAATCAGGTTTTTCAAATTATGAACATACTGGCACTGAAGGCTCTCTGGCTTGGCTCTAGCAAACAATTACCATTTTTTGCTTATGGCTGAAGCATAGTAGGAGAAGCCTGCAAGGGGAAAGGCAATTCATTTTGACTGTTTGTAATATCCATATGTACACAAAAACACTTGTAATAATAAAAATAAGGCCTATTTCAATTCCTTTGAAATAGAGATAAAAACTTCTATGACGTTTACTGGATTTGGTTCAGAAAGAAAGCCACAATCTTTAACAATAATTTTTTCTGCTTACCTATCATTATTTCAAAAGAAGCTCTAGACATGGTCCTTCCTGCATATCTGCCACGTGTACAATTCTATGCATATAATTTAGGTGAAAAGTTCAATTGCATGTGCTTTCAGTTTTCATAGAAGATCAACCTTGGTTTCCTATAGGAGACACCTGGACTTCGACTGCTACCTTTTCACAACTTGTCCAAGAAGAATGAACACTTAATACCCCGTAGTGTTATTATATTGAATCCATCAGTGTGGCAGGACATGTATCACTGGGTTCTGGGTTCTACCAAATCATAACTTGCAGCTATTGGTTGTCATCTACACACACATGTAGATTTCCTTATTGTCTGCTGTTGCTGTTATTATATTATTATTGTTATCCTTGAGATGGTAGCATTGTTCGGTGGGTGGTATTCCATCTTTCGAAGACGGGGCATCAAAATTTCATTTTAATGTGTGCCATTGTGTATACGGGTAAATGACAACAAAGATTGTCTTATCCTATAGCAGAACAAGACAGCAAGTGACTCCAAAGGTATATGTGGCTGCCAAACCTCAGAGCCCTGCCCTAACATCTCTCTACACTGAAAACATTAAGGGTGGCTTCCTGATTCGTTATTATTCCCCATTTCTGCTTTATCCTATATAGTCACAGTTCATCATGGGACCTCCTGAAAGTTAAGATAGGGAATGTGGGTTATATCCCTTCCAGATGAACCATCCTTGCCAAAGGTCTCTGATTTTTAAAAGTCAAATTGAGTTGCAGAACATTATACTATATTTGTTTGGAAACATGAGATCTCTTATTTCATGCATCAGTAAAGCCCAAAATCAATCTCTATTGCAGCAGAGGGAAAAATTCTTCATCTTTTTTTTAGTAGCCCACCAATCTATCCTGTTTTTTTCACTTACCACTGAGCTAATATTGGGTTTCATTTTATGTTCTAGAGGGGAGTCTGGAGTGGTTCCAAGTAATTCAGATTAGAAATATAAAATCCATTCATTAATATACACCTTTTCTCAGAGTTGCATGGAACCAGTTTGTATACTGGAGACAGCCACTTGCACAAAGGCTAAAACAAAATTGATTACCTACCTTCACCTGAATAAAATTTGCATTTATTAATTATTGTCATGGATGCACTTTTTAAAACTATTATTAGAATTTAAGTAGATAACAGTTAGCAGATAATTTTTGACTAGGCAGTCTTTGTAATAAAGGATGTCTTCAAACAAAAACTGTCCTCTGTAAATTAGAGCAGATATTACTCCATTTGAAAAGTATGGATTCACATGTTGTGTTAAGCCATGAAATATATTAATTGTCATTTGTTGAACAATTCATAATTATTTAGTTCATGCATAAGATTGAGCTAACTAATGTGGCTCATAAGTTACAATGGCTGTAACTTCATACAATTAACAACAATTAGGTCAATATCAAATAACCACATTATGATTTAGTGTGATGTGTGAAGAGTCTGTTATGTGTTTGCATCATTTTCCTGAAAGGCATTTATGCCAAAGGGGGGTTGCCTATTAAGGGGTAAAATTATCTGCTCACCTGATTGTCATATTTGCACACAGGTTCAGTTCCCCTCTTGTACAAGCCATCTTTTGTTCTAACCAAGGTTTGATTAGTAAGCAACAATAATCACACATTGTGCTATGTCAAAACAAAACAATTCATATTATTATATAGTGTAATCTACTTCTTTATGGACTTATACCACCTTTGAAAATTACATTGAAAATTATGTTTGCCACAGGTGCCCTGGATTACATGGCCTTATATTTTAAAATGTGGGAGGCCTGGAGAAGGTGTACCTTCTTCCAGTGTGAGATATTAAATGGAAAGATTTTTTTTTGACACTCCTAGTAAAGATGATGGCCTCTGAAATGCTGAACCTCTCACAACAATTTTAATTGCAATGATCATCCTTAAGCAATCAAAGTTATTATTGCCAGTCAAACCTTGCTAAAAAAGGAATATTAAGAGATGAGGAAACCACAAAGCCTGTCTTTTCTGGATAATTCTGCACAAACAGATTGTCCACAGTTTGTCATGGTGCCCTGATCAAGAGCCAAATGGGTATTGACTTACTCCTGACTTCATCACCATGTGGAAAATAAAAGCTTTGTTTCACAGCATATTAAATAAACTTCACATAGTGAATGGCTTTAGAGATTACTCATGGCCCAGCACAGCATGTTTCCTGTCTGTAAGGCAGACTGGGGTTGAGATTTTTGCTTTGTTCCTGCTATTATATGGTACATTCAGCTGGATAATTTAAACAATTTCAAAATCAAGAAGTTTAGAATGTCCGAGGTGCCCTTGACTCTTCAGAAACATTTGTTCTTTCCATTGCAAAACACAATTTAGAAGAGCTCATCACTAGAGTTACTGTTGTGCATCACAGAGTAAATTGCTTCTGTTTTAAGTATTTTCTATTGAAAGAACTATTAAGTCAGTTTGAAGATAAAGAATTATTTCCCATTGAAACCATCTGGATATCAGTCTCAGCTGCAGGCAGAAATCATGTGATCTCAGAATCCCTCTTTATGATGAGAAATTATAATTATTATAATTAAACTTGCAATGCACAACGACAATTGACTAGGGGGGCCTTCGCCCAGGTTCGCATGGTGCACCAGTTGCGGCCCTATCTAGACCGGGATGCCTTGTGTACGGTCACTCATGCGCTCGTGACCTCTCGTTTGGACTACTGCAACGCTCTCTACATGGGGCTGCCCTTGAGGACCACTCGGAGGCTCCAACTGGTACAGAATGCAGCCGCTAGAGTTGTGTTGGGAGTTTCCCGATACTCCCATGTTACACCCCTGCTCCGCGAGCTGCATTGGCTCCCAGTTGTCTTCCGGGTGAGATTCAAGGTGCTAGTAATGACTTATAAAGCCCTTCATGGCATGGGTCCAGAATACCTCAGGGAGCACCTGCGGCCGGCATCAATCTCCCTCCGCCAGTGCGCTCCCACAGAGAGGGCCTCCTCAGGGTGCCACAGGTCAAAGAATGTCGACTGGTGGCTCCCAGGGGGAGGGCGTTCTCTGTGGGCGCGCTGGATTTATGGAACCATCTTCCGGTTGAACTCCGGATGGCGCCCGACCTTCGCTTCTTCCGGCGTGATCTAAAGACCTACCTGTTCGAACAAGCCAGCCTGGCCTGATGAGTGATGGGTTTGGGTTTTATAGCTTTTTATGTATTTTAACTTATTGTTATAGTTTTTGGGCATCTTGTTTAATCTCTTTTAATTTTTGTATTCTTGTTTTTTAACAAGTATTGCCCTGTTCACCGCCCTGAGTCCTTCGGGAGAAGGGCGGTATAGAAATAAAATTATTATTATTAAAATTATTATTAATTGTTCTGAGAGTTGAAGTCCAGACATCTTAAAGTTGCTGAAGTTCAGAAACACTGAGCTAAACCAACAACAAGAGCAGGAGATCCATTTTAGGACTCTCAGATCAATGATATATGTTGTGTCGTGAGTTCTTTGGAGGCAGTAAGCGATATGAGAGGTTGCAAACAGGAACATTGCTTTATTGATGCAAACAGGAACAGAACTGAATCAGGGGCTTCTGCGCAGCTACTTATATGGTTGGCCACTAGGCAGCAGCCAATAGGTTTAAAGGAACCCATTCCTGCCCCAAATCATCCAATGATCTTCTTGGAGACAGCAAGTCTGGCAAGTCAGTGACCGTTACACAGACACACCAATTGAGCAACCTTAAGCAGCATTCAGACAAAAACATGAAACAGTTCAAGTAAAATCCCAATATATTACATCCCTCCTCCCTAGAGTGTACACACATAGTTAATCTTATTTAAGAATAAAGTCTTGTAAATATGGTGGTGGTCCGCGTGACCTTACAGACCATCTGGGGGACCCAGGCAACCCCTGGTCTACCAGCTTGCCTACTGGGCTGGGTAGACCAGGGCTCACAACTTCATGAGAGTCAGATTGACTCGAGTCTCTTTGGCTGGCCATTCTAGGTCAGCCCAAACCAAAGTCCAAAGAAGAAGCAGAGTCAGCACAGTTGCTGCCTTGTTCGGGTTGACTTTCCCTGTCTGGAGAACCATGTTGCACTCCTGGACTTTGTCCATCTACAACCACCTCCCATTGTACTGACTGGTTGAGACCTCAGAGCATGTGAACTGCCCTGCTTGGCTGCCGATTTCTGGCTCTATTTGTGGACCTGCCATAAGGTTCTTGCTTAGTGGCCGTTCTGCAAAACACTTCCGCAGCTGATCAATATGGCAGCAAATGACTCACACACCCCCATCCAGACCCACCTCGTAGGAAAGAGGTCCTGAAATTTTATCAATTTTACCCAGCACCCACAAGTTCCCATGTCCATAGTTCTGAGCCCACACCCCATCACCCACTTGCAGCCCCATTGGACCCTTTGGGTGTGAAGTGTCTGCTGCCACCTGGTCAGGATGCAACCTGTCCAGTTTTGTGATGAGCCTTCTTCTCTAGCAAAGTTCTGCTGGGCTCTTGCCTGTTGCTGTACAAGGCGTAGTGTGCTGGCAAAGCAAGAAATCAGCCAGCCTATGGAGCCAATTCCTGGTCACGATGCACTTGAGTGACTCCTTTGTTGTGCACACCATGCGTTTGGCCTATCCATTAGTCAAGGGGTGAAAGGGAGCCAATGTTGCATGCCATATGAGGTTAGTCCTCAAGAAGGCCTGAAACTCTGCCACTGTGAACTGGGCCCCATTGCCCGAGACTACGATGTCTGGTAGCCCATGTGTGGCAAAAAGTTTTCTAAGCACCTGGATGGTCCTAGCAGTAGTCATAGTTGAAATAGGAAATACTTCCAACCATTTAGAGTGGCTGTCGACCACTATAAAAAACAACTGTCCCTGAACGGGACCAGCAAAGTCAATGTGAATCCCATCTGTGGACAGGAGCATGTGGCATTTGTGGCCTAGACTGTTGACACGTGTAACACCCGTGTACTTGGGCCTTGACAGCTTTATCAAACCCTGGCCACCATAGGTAGCTTCACGCCAATGCCTTCATCCAGATTATGCCCGGATGTCCCTCATGCAGAGACTGAAGTACACGATGCCTTAATGAACTGGGGGCAATAACCCTGCTCTCCCATAAGATGTAGCCTTTGTGAGCTGAAAGCTCATGCCTACATGTGAAGTAGCTCTAAAACTCTGGTCCAGGGCTATTTTCCAGCCACCCTGTGTGGATCCATGACAAGACTCTAGTTAAAACCTTGTCTGCAGCAGTTTCTGCAGCCACATCCCCAGCATGGAGGGGAAATTTAGGCAAATCCTGAATTGACAAGATGCGAGCTGCTGGAACCAGATCTGGCTCTACCTGTGGCAATGGCAACCTGCTAAGGCCATCTGCGTGGCTCACGTCTTTGACAGGTTTGTGAACCACCCTGTAGCTGTAGGCTGACATAAAAATAGACTATCTCAACATTCTAGGGGACAATATTTGAGGTGTCTGCCTATCTGTAGTAAATAATCCTGTTCTGTTCCAGCCTATGACCGGCCCTGTTTGAATGTCAGGGACAACCCCTTTTTATAGTCAACAGGCTGGAAGAACCCAACCAAATTTATTTACAAAGAAACCAAAAGTTCAAACAAGAGTTAAACAGGAATAGCAGACCAGGACTTTAGCAGAAGATCTTCAAACACCTTCCTCTTTTATCAGCAGCCCCAAGGCATGGCTTCTCATTGCCTTCTCCTCCTTTCACTGAGTTGCCTCATGGCCTTTCTCTGTTCTACTCTGCTGGAATGCCTCCTGCTCCTAGCATCCCTGAATAGATCCAGCTGTGAATCATCTACGTCCAATACCTCATGCTCACACGGCTGAGTCTGATGAGGAACATGATGGGAGGGGCCAGGCTGAGACTCCTGCAGTGCATCAGAGCCTCCCTCTGACACCAAAGGGTCTCCAAACCCCTCCTCCTCCTCCTCTTCAGAATAATCAGAGTCAGCTGTTGGTATCACAGGCTGACGCTGAATCACAACAAACCCCAACAGTGGCTTATGATCAGTGAAGACCGTGAATTCCCTGCCATATAAATAATCATGGAATTTCTTCCCCCGGGCCACAATGGCCAAGGCCTCTTTGTCAATCTGAGTGTAATTGCGCTCAGCTGAGGACAATGTCCTTGAATAATAAGCAATGGGGACTTGAGTCCCATTACTTGACAAGTGGCTTAGAACTGACCCCACCCCATAAGAGGATGCGTCACATGCAATGCACACAGGCAATGTTTCATTAAAGTGCGTAAGCACAGAATTGGAGGACTGTAGTGATTTTACTGCCCTAAAGCTGTTTTTGTGAACCTTGGTCCACTTCCATGGGGTGTTTTTGTCTAAAACCTGGTGTAACGGCTTTGCCACTGCGGCCTTGTCAGGAAGGAATGCATGGTAAAAATTAAGGAGACCCAGAATTGCCTGAAACTCTCCTTTGGACCTGGGGCTTGGTGCCAGCTGAATGGCCTTCAGCTTGGACTTGGCCGGTGGATGCCTTCAGCATCAATACGGAATCCCAGGAACTCAGTGGAAGGGAACCCAATGTTACATATGTTTCTTTTCAATTTAAGTCCTGCTTTGTGGAACCATTGAAGGATGGCTTTGAGCCTCCTTGCAAGCACCTCAGTGGACTCACCGGCGGTGAGCACATCATCAAAATAGGGGCAAACCCCAGAATGCCCTTGAGCATATGCTCCATAACTCTTTGGAAAATTCCTGGGGCTATTTTAACCCCGAATTGAAGGTGTTTGACTTTAAAAGCCCCCCTGTGTGTCACAATTGTTTGTGCAGCCACTGTGGCCTTGTCTACAGGTAACTTCTGATAGGCCTGTGCCAAATCTAATTTAGCAAACACGGTACCCCCTTGCAGCGATGCCAAGATGTGACTAACAACTGGCACCGGGTACACATGCTGCTTAAGTGCCCTATTTATGATGCACTTGTAATCAGTGCAAATCCTGACCTCCCCGTTGGCCTTAAGTGGCGGGACAATTGGGGTTTCCCATTCACTCCCATCTACAGGCTGTAGTACTCTCTGACTGACTAACTTGTCCACTCTGCATCAATTTTGTGTTTTAGTGCAAATGGCACTCTATGGGGTTTGATCCTAATAGCGTTATGGCACGATCAAGTTTAAAGGCTATTGGAGGGCCCTTGTACTCTCCCAGGCTAGTGTTAAAAACATCTGCCAACTCCTTGCATACTGATGCCAAGTTTGCCGCTTGTGTCCGGTGGATCCTGGTTACCCAGAGCATGCCCAGACCATCAAACCAATCAAGCCCTATTAAGCTTGTTCTCTGGCCCTCCACCACAATGACATGTAGGGCCCCCCAAAACCCTTGAATTTAACAGCCAAGGTGGCCTCGCCTTTGACGACTACTCGGGAATTCTGGAAGTCAGTCAGGATGATGTCAGATAGCCTAAGCTTGGCCCACCTCTTGCTTCGGTTGCACACAAAGTCTCCATGGAAATGATGGATACAGCTGAACCAGTGTCCAGTTCCATCCTGCAAGGAATGCCTTGCAACTCAACTTGAAGCTGAAGTAGGCTTAAGGGGCCGGCGAGCTCCCGTACAGCAAATGCTCTGACAGCTGGAGCAAAACCCTACTCTATGCACCCCCAGGGCCCCGGTACCTCTCCTGATCAGATCATCTGATTGGCGGTCCTTCTGGCAACCAGACTGATGCAATGTGGCTGGTTTTTCTGCAGGCCCGACATGTGGCTGTCCGGAATTGGTAGTCCACTCGTTGATGGTGACCGCCACAGCGCGAACACTGAGGGAAAGGAACTGCCTTGTAAGAGTGCTTCAATTCCTTGTTGTGGGGCTGTTGGATCTTGTCAACTTCATGGTCGAAGTAGGCATCTTCTGGAAATTTGGTGTCCTTGTGGTGGATGGCTTACTTGTGAGGAGTGCTTTTGGCAGGCTGCAAGGCCTTCACGGCTCCTCCGGTGGCTTCATCCACCATGACTTCTTTTAAGGCTTCCTGGAGCAAGAGAATCTCTTTTGCAAAAAGTTTCTGTTGCAGCTCTCTGCTCCTTAGTCCACAGACAAGTCGGTCTTGAAGCCTTCTGCCAAGTCTGAAAATTGACACAGGCACGAAGCTTGTCTTAATGCTGCGATGAATTCCATGGCCATCTCTCCGGGTTGCTGAACTTGTTGTTCGAAGGCATGCCTCCACATGATCACCGACAGCTTTGGCTGGAAATGGTCACCAAGCCGTTTCTTCCGCATAAGTAACAGACTCCAGCTACACCGGTGTGACTAAGTTCTCTGCGATGTCAAATGTTGCAGACCCGCAGACACAGCGGAGTGTTGCGGCCTTTATGCCATCTTCGGAAACTTGTTTGGTGCGGAGGTAGTTTTCTACTCTTGAGATGTAGGATGACCATCTCTCTGGGTGAGTAACATCAAACTCCTCAAGCTTTCCGACTTTCACCATCATAGGGAAGTCTTTGTGGCTCATGCCTCTCATTGCCTTATCCTGCTTCTTCTGTAGGCCCTCAGACTTGTCCGCAGGGTGGAGTGGTCACTAGCGTGGCTTGCTAGGCCAACCGAGGGAAGGGGAACACGGTCCCTGCCAGGCGCTTGCTGGCCCCTAGTGACTTTCAGCTCCCATCCTCGTCACTACTGTTGTGACATGAGTTCTTTGGATGCAGTAAGCGAGACGAGAGGAACAGGAAATAGGAACATTACTTTATTGAGGCAAACAGGAACAGAACTGAATCAGAGGCTTCTGCACAGCTACTTACATGGGTGGCCACTAGGTGGCGGCCAATAGGTTTAAAGAAATCCATTCCTGCCTCAAATCATCCAATGATCTTCTTGAAGACAGCAAGTCTGGCTAGTCAGTGACTGTTACACAGACACACCAATTGAGCAACCTTAAGCAGCATTCAAACAGACATGTGAAACAGTTCAAGTAAAATCCCAATACATTACACTATACCTTTTTGCCTAGGGTCAGAAGAGCTACAATGAATCCACTAACAAAACAAACACTACGGGAAGCATGGTCTGCAACAAAATGGGATTTACCAGAAAGCAAGTTAACTTCTCAGCTGTCTCTCCCCCACCCCAGTGAGAGCTTTCTGAGGCCCAAAGGATCATTAAAAAATAAATACATTAAGTATGGGTGTTTGCAGCACGTTAGCTTCCTGTGTAAAACAAAAAACAGAAATCCAAAATAAACATTTTTTAAAAAAAATATATCAGATGGAACAGTGAGTTTGGAGTGCATCAAGAAAGATTTCTGAGGCTACCCTGAGGCCTATGGCATCATGTCTTTTAGCCTACTCCATCCTCTCTGATTTAGACTCTAAATGACAGGTGGTTTGGAGAATGATGGCTTGATATGTGGGGAGTTGCAAAGTATGTGATATTCTAATATATCATGTGAATAAGAGATTTTATGTTTAGTTCCAAAATTTTTAGAAGGAAATTAGAGTTAGGGTCCTTTTCTTTTTTTCTTTTGTCTTTTAAAGATGTGTAGGTGTCATTTGCCACCAGGTGGCAGCACCTAGCCAATCTTGAAAAGCAAAGCAAGGTTCGGCCTAATAGTATTTGAATTTGAGACCACCAGAAGCTACCATAATTGTGAGCTGGACTGGTAGGGTAAAAGGCAACAATTTGCAATAGCAAATCATTTCCAAAATCCTCTCCAAAATTTGCATAAGCACATCCATGTTACAAACTTGAGTAGAAGAAGACACTTTTATTTCAATCTATTTTAGCTTTTTATGCTTCCAGTTTCAGTGTAACAGTTTACTGAAATTCATCAGTGCAGTTAGTGGGAGCAATCAGGTTATAAAAAATAGAGGGAGATGTAGATTATACATTATTTCCTTGAAAATGCACTTTTCCATTCTTTGCCATAAGATTCTTTGTGAGTGAGAATCACAATTTTCCTATGTTCATGCTTTCAGTAGTACAAAATGCCTCTGTAGACCCTTCTTAGGCAACAGCTAGTAGAATTGACAATTCTGTACAACCTTCTGTAACTTGGGAGGATGAATTGGCATCTGATTGCTGTTACAATGTCTTTATTTTTTTCTTGCAAATATTGAGGTAAATCTAGAGATAAACCTAACCTCAATATCATCATCATCACCCTCATCTTCAACACCATGCCAAGGAATGACACTTTAAATAATACCCATTTACCTTACAGGGAGAGAATCCACCATTAAACCAGCCTTTGAGGAATAGCCAGGTTGTGAGTTTTCCCAAAGACCAGCAGACTTGGTATTAAGTAAAGGAAGGCTGAGATGTACAAACAGTGATCCCATTTCTGCCTGTCTAACTACCACCTATCTTATTTAATTCCCGCCCCCCATGCTTTGTACTTTTCAAAGTATAAAATGATCGCATTTCTCTCACCAGTAGCCCTTATCCACATACACTACGAAAGGGCCACTGACTTTAACCCACAGAAGAAAAGAAGACTCTCAAAGCATAAGGGGAGACCAGACAGAAATTAATGGGCTCAACTAATTTAATTATTGACTGTTACAGAGGACAAATGGAAAACTAATAATGGGGAAAGAATATTGTGTCACTGTAATCTTAAACAAAAACATTCTCTATACTATGTAAGAAGTGGCAATTATTAATTATGAGCATTACATTTTGCTCCCCCAGGACATGTAATCCTGCCACTGAATTAATAGGGAAAGCTTTTGTATGCTAAAGCTACTGAGGAATCTATCAGCGAAAATAATGAAAAAGAAATAAACTCTTGTTGGATGCATTGCAGTTCCTGTTCTTTGCAGACGTCTGGAAAGCACTTGTGGGATTGGTATATCTTATATAGGTCTTTGGTCTAATTAAAAAAGGGGTTTTTTTCAAACTTCGTAATGTCCATGGAGGTATAGTGCTGTCCAGAAAATAGTTTTGCCCTGGTCAGTGGAGGAAACAGAATTACCAGGCTTGTTCTAGATGTGGTTGTATTTCCCTTTCTGTTCCTTATCCTGTTTTTGTGACCAAATGAATTTATAAGCCATCTTTTAAAATGGACTTTCTACAAGCAGCATACAGCAGTTATAATTTTAAGTAATCACTAAAACCAGCATCTAAAATAGGTCTTGGACTTCTTCTAGTGCAACTCCCTATCAGGAGATCCTATACCACTTCAGACAAATGGTTGTCCAATCTCTTCTTTAAAAACTTCTAGTGATGGACCACCCACAACTTCTTGGGGCAAGTCATTCCACTGGTTAATTGTCCTATCAGAAAATTTTTGCTTAGTTCTAACTTGCTTCTCTCCTTGATTAGTTTCCATCCATTGCTTCTTGTCCTGCCTTCAGGCACATATTCATGTGTTCTTTTCGATTCCAGTTAATTGTAAATTTCATTCTATAGGTAACCCACCATTGTCCTATTTCTGCTTATCACTTCAGTACAGTTAAAATTTGTTGTAAATCACCGTAAACACAAGCAATGGTCAATAAATGAGTAGCTTCCTAGAATGGGAAGAGAATGGGATAGATAACAATGCAAAACCAAGAATGCTTCCATCCCATTAATCATTTCGTTATTTCTTACCTTTTATTATCATTGATATTAACATTCAACAAGAAGTCATTTGCAATATCTCGTAAACTGCAATCTGTCCATTTATCTAGTTGTGAGTCACTCTAATCTCCATAACGCTCACTCTATCCAGAATTACATATGTTTATTTGATATTTGTAATTTTGTAATCAGGCTTTTCAGCATCATTGCCTGTACTTTATAATTGTTTATTCAATCCAAGAACTTCATTGAACATCATGGTTTTAAAAGGTTTCAAAAATAGTTGTATCTAGTTTAAAAGGCTTTTCTGGTGCCTTTGCAATTTTTCAGCTGGGTTGAGAAGATACTCAATGAAATGGTTAAATTTGTATGCACATAATTCATTCGAAAGATCTGGAATGTATAAACATAGCACTTTTCTTTCTCTCTCACTTCGTTAGGCCCTTTAAAATTTGATCCAAGCCTGGAAGTTTAAAAATCCCATTTTGTGTAATCAGGTTTGGGTTGAACATGATTGCCGAATTATTTTAAATTGAAGACATATGTTTTGGAGGCTAAGCTCTGTATATTATTCCATGATGGTATCCATTAGGTCTTATCCACTGGGGCTATCTTCATTCCTTATGCACTGGGATTAACAAATAATGAAGCATATCTATGTGGACACAGTAAAAAGAATGTGGTACTAGTTAAGAGGGTAAAGTTGGGGAAATTATCTTGCATGCATTTCTTAAGACTTTTCCATCATGTTCTCCTCCCCCACCCCGCCCATTTTTGTGATTGCCTGAAAGCATTGTTTTAACTCAGACAAACAGGCATTTGCAAATCTGTGGCACTCATCCATTTTTTAAACTCATACTTATTTTTGAATCAACAATTCAACCCTTTTGTCACTTCTAAAAGACTCTCAAGAGTTTCGTGTGCATTTAATCCTCGGTTTGTCATATGCCATTCTTTGATAACATCCCCAGGATCTTTATCTTATATTTATTTGTATCCTGCCTTTATTATTTTTATAATTAATTCAAGGTTCAATGTGTATGTTTTAATGCTGTATTTTTCACAGACAGATGGACCTTTATACAAATAAGGTATATTTCCATTAGTATTACCTTAGATTTGAGGTTGCCATTTTGTACATATTAGTCTTGGAATGTGGTGACTTAAAGTTTCTCATTTTTTTACTTTTTTACTTTTTTATCTTTTAACAAGGATTCCCTTAATCCCATATTATCAAAGATAAAGTAAAAGTAGGCCTCATCAGATGGTAGCATCTAACTGCTCTTAGAAGCTAAGCATGGTGACCCCTGGTTAGAATTTGGATGAGAGAATCAGTTGGAATTTAAGAGCTATTGACCTAGAAGTTTTAAAAACAATCACAGAAGACCTAACATTCCTATAGCACTGCTGAAAAAAACCTGTATACTATAGACACAATCACAGGGACTTGACTCAAGGTATCTCTACTTTTTGTCTGTTTTTAAACTAGAGATTATCAAAATTTAAAAAGAGACATTCCTCATCTTTAGAGAAAAGGAGAGATCCTAAATAAAATACTTTTAGTCAAAATATCAACCAATATACAGAAGTTTTACTACAACAAAGAAAAAAAATAGTCTAAAACATCATTAGTAGTGATTGGATGAAATAAAGTATCATTAAATTATCACTGGATTTTTCTGTACTTTTAAAATTGTAAACCAGAAACAAAATCTATATTTTTTTTCAATTGAATTGATTTTCTTTTCCATTATGTAAAGCTTAATTAACATCAAAATAGCCACCAAGTTACCACTCTACATCCCTTACTTCTGTTTAGAACAAAAAGTACTAATAACTCACACATTTTGTTTAAAGACGGTTCCTTGAAGATACCACAAAAAGGGCAATCTATTTGAATTGTCTGAAATAAATAAGAGAAAGACTTCAAGGAGTTCTCCATTCAGGTATGGATAAAACTGTAACTGTTTGTTTTAGCTACAACACTTTTCCTGCCCTGAAGGCAATTCTTTATAGGAAACCAATGTATAATTTCACTTCATTTTCTTTTAATGGTGAAATGACAATTATATTAGTATATCATTTCCTATTTTATTATTATATTTTATTACAATTTTCCCTTAATTTGGTGACACGTTGATGACATTTTTATAAATTTTTCCAAGTTTTGTCTTGGAAAAAACTTGTTTTGTCTGGATGTATATAACAGTCTATTTATAAACAGATTTCTTATAAAAACATTTAGATAAAAACATAACAGGATGTTTATAGCATAAGCTCCCTGATTTACCCTTATTTTTAATTGACCTTAATTTTTTTTTAATTAAAGTTGGCATGTTGCAAAACAAAGTACCATTTTCTGTTTGAATGGATTGATTTTTTTTTTCTTGGTATCTTTAAGGAAGTTTTGACACCTGGCAAAGAGAATAGGACAACTGGCCAACTCACAACAGGACAACTCGTTGTGGGGCAATTCAATGCAGGACAACTCAAGAGAGGAACAAGCAGAATTGCAGCTTACTTCAGCCTCGTGGACTTCTAACTTTAGAAGGTTCAAACCTAAAGCAAGTTGCTTCAGTTCACCTGTTCCTCTCTTGAGTTATCCTGCACTGAAGTGTCCCACAGCAAGTACTTCTGCAGTGAATTGTCTCACAGAAAATCCACCAGGGTGAGTTGACCAGTGCAAGATGGCTGAGGCAAATCAGCCTGGGTGAGTCAGCTGTGGTAAGTTGTCCTAGACCCCTGACAAATGATTAGACTGCACTGCATTGGCTTGGAAAGATTTTGGAAATGGTTTGTCATTGTCTCCTTCCTAGGGCTGAAAGGGAGTGACTGGCCCAAGGTCATTGAGTTGATTTTGTGCCTAAGGAGAGACTAGAATTCAGGATTTCCCACTTTCTAGTCTGATGCCCTAACCATTACACCAAATTGCCTCTCAAGATGCTCTACTATAAAGCTGTAAAGACACATCATTTCCAATCCTTGTTACTGAAGGTATAACTCAGCCATTGGGGCAAACAAATTATGCCAGTATACTTTTTTTGCCAGCTTAAGGACTAGAAGAAGCATATTCATGCAGCCATGAGGAAGAGCCCCAAATAGGCTATATGCTTCATAAAATTGAATCGAACATAACTGAAATGTCTATTCCAGAATTATTTCTTACCTATTACAAAGAGCTGTGTTTTATTACTTGTGAAATTCTACAGTTTTCCATATCAGAAAAGTATATCCATAACATGAATTTCTCTTTTCCAAGTTGCTTCTTAGATATGCTAAGACAATTGATAGTTCTTTAGCAAACAGAAATGAATTTATATCTTGCCAATGTCACACCTTTTAAGCTATCTGGCAATGTTGCCCTTTCAGAAGAGGAGATTAATTTCTTCACTTCTCCAGTCATGGGTATCTGCAGGAATAAAATAAGTAAAGACAGCATCTGCCACAGTGTGATCAATGCCAATTCAACTATTTTTTTGCCACACCCTGTGGACAACTCTGCCTCTAAGTCTTGTGATGTCCACTAATAATGGATACTTGTTCTCTGCATTTCTGCTGTCCTGTCCACATAAGTCTACAAAAACAGGCTGGAATCTTCCAGCCACTAAAAACTCTGGTCACCCAACACCCAATCATCTTGCATTTTGGTAATAAGTACGCATTTTATTTGCTTCTTGGAAAACATGGCAGGATTACCACTTAACATATCCAGTTCTCCTCTACAAGTTCCATCTGAATCATGAATGATGAGAACCAAATTCTTCCCACTCATTGAGATGTTATTGTACCATTTTTATGACAGTCATTGGTGAGTTAGATAGAAGACAAATGTCTCATCTTTTCAATTTCATCTTTGTAAATGGGAATATTCATATATATATATTTCTATTCATTTATTCCTTCTTGTTTTTCTCCCCCCTCTCTGTTATATTCTCACGATTGCCTTTTGGACAAACTATTGCATTTACCATCTTATGGTTTCCTGTGATTCTGATGGGCATGATGAATTTTACTTCTTTATTTTTGTGCTAAATATCTAATTAAATATTGCTTCTGCCTTGCAGCACAGGCCTTGTTATATATAGAGAAGGTATTCCAAATTATTGTCTGTGGTTATTTCTTTGATCTTAACTCTGCTACTCTCTGCATATACAATACTTGCACATAAGAATTTCACAGCATGGTTCCAACAGTGCCTGATCATCTGTAGCTCCACAAAATTATTTGGTTGATCCCCAAATAATATTAAAGTTAAAATAATTATTTAATTTACTTTTCATGGTCAAATCTCCCACAACTGCAGACAAGAGAACTACAATCTCCTGAAAATTTGGCATTCCCACATGTAGCCTGTGAGAGTGCAACATTCACTGCATGGCCAATGGAATATATACTCACCGGGAGATTTAACTAAGCATCTTTAAGCTAAGCTTGCTAAAGATATGCTGGATATGTTATGGTAAGAAGATTCAGAAACTAAACTAAACTTGTTGACTTCAAAATAGATGGGTATGCAATACAAGCATGGAATGGAAATATATAAAAATACAAATCACACTAAGGCATAATATAATAAGTTCAGTTTTGGTTTTATATGTTGTGTAAACTCAATAAATTAGGGCTTATTCAACAAACTATAATTTAGTTCCACAGATGATCCTAACCTACAAACTGCTGGTTAAGCTATTTCTTTTTTAAAAAAACACACACACAGTAGTTTAGAAGAACTATTTCTTCTAATATTTAAAAATTAAAAATCTCAGATATGTTTATTTCCCAATTCCTCTTTGTTTCAAACAATTCTCAAATCACTGCCGCCGCCACCACCACAAAAAAAGAACATGGCCTCCATTCAAAAATAGAATCACTCTCATTGCCAATGCTTTTTTTGTAAAAAAAAAAAAAAAAAAAAAGGTCCCAGAACTCACGCACAGCTCTGGCTCCAGTCAAAAGCCCTTTACGGAGTGGGGAGAGGGAACCACTTTAGGGAACTTCTGAGGTGCAGATCACTTGAGCAGCATCAGCTAATGGATGCCATTGCTACAGCTTTTGAGAGGGCGCTTGTTCGGAGCCGGCATGTCTTCTGCCACCTCATCCTCCTCCACGTCTGATGACACAGAGGCTTCCTCTGGAGCCAGAGTGACCAAGGTGGTGGTGCTGCTGCTTTGGGAGCGCGCTTGGTCCCTCAAAGAGATTCGCTCCAGGAGTCAGTCCTGGTCCCTGGTGGTCCACACAGGGGTAAAGACAGGCAGCAGCAGGAAAGGGGGAGCCCCATGAACCAAGGCAGAGAAGAGGGTCTGCTTTCATGACCGTGGAAGTGTTTCCGGGTCGACCTTCGATGCCCCCGATTTCTCCAGGCAGGTTCCTTTCACCGAGCCAGAGCTTTACTCGTGGTGGCAGCTTAGAAGGAGCCGGTTCTTCCATTCAAAAAAAGATGCTGGAACGCCGTTCTATGACAAAAAAATCACTGCTCATTGCTATTAAAACATGTGCAATTCCACTGAAAGTGTACTTGTGCCAAACAGCTCTCGTCGTTCCCCCTTCCATTCTTTTAATCTTTCTTTTGCTCTCTTTGTATCATTAGTAAAGGCTGCTGACAACACTAATAATTATTTTTTCTTTCCTTTTTTAAAAAGAAAGAAAGACTTTTTCATTTTTCAGAACATTGATGGGAATAAATTTGTATGTGGAGTGTGTATAATTTATGCTTTGTTTAATTGCTTTTGTGATAGACAGGATTTAAGTTATATATGAAAGGAACTCTTTTTTGATCTTCCTCCAATGCTTAATTATAAGTCCGCTCCAACTAATTTACTTCATGCATCCACAGCTGCTATTCCTTTGTCATCCGTTTATTTTTGTTTTGAAATCTGAATGGCATCGAGGCCTTGCCTGAAAGTCATCAGTCTCAGAACAACTCTCCCAGATGCCTCATTTACAGTATTCATTTCACAAGGTTATTTGGCTGCTTAGCGCCATTTTCCCCCCTTTATTGAGAGAGAGAGAGAGAGAATACGAGATGGAGAATGTTCCTTTGAAAAACTCTGTGTAGAACATTTGGCTTGTTGCAATCAGCAGATTGTTTGACTTTGTGATACAGAGAACACAGACTGAATGGAGAATAGGGTTGTTTGTAGCTAAACAGTTTGGATGGTGTGTGCCAATTATACATGACAATTTTGTAACTTTTTAATAAAACACTTTTGGAATTTTCAAAGAAGAGGCTTCTTTCTCCTCATCCAAAGGAAATGAGTTAAGGGAGTAGTATAATTTAAGAAAAAGATCTATATAATGTTAATGCTTATAGTGCCATGAAAATGCCAAATGTGTCAGCTTGATCAGCATGTAATTTTCCTAGGAAAATTAGTGGCTAAAATGGTGAAGAGGATGAAAAAAATATGAAAGGAAATGATATGTACACAGGGTATATGTGTGAGACAGAAATTATAGAAATGAAGACAGGTTGTGAAATGTTATAAAGGCTGGAATTAAAGGGATCCAATATAGGCAAAAATTCCTAATCATTTAAAAGGCTGAATTAACATAATCTTCTTGGAAAATTGTAACAGTGATGAATCAAGATCACCTGGACAGTTCAGATGGGCTTCTAGAGTAATTGCAAGGCTGCTCTGAGAAAAACACAAACATCATGGGTGTCAAACTTGTATCATGACGTATCATGACTTTTTTTGCCTTTCCAGAACTGGGTTGGGTGTGGCCTAAGCATGATGCATCTGGCCCACGGGCCACCAGTTTGACACCCCTGATCTAAATGAATTTTAATGTATATCAAAGCACATTTTCAGTTATCCAGTTTATTGTATGTTTCCAACCAGGAGGAATACTGCTGGGATTTTCTGCTTAGTAAGTAAAGTATCTTAAATTATCTGACTTTCTATCTGTAAAAGTCATGATTAAATATAATTTTGGAAAAGATTTTAACTTATGGCTTGAGTCTATGCTAATTTATTTCCATGTATAAATTAATTTAAGGTAAGAAAGAAATTGTGGAAAATCACTGTATATCAATTGAAATAGCTTCACCAATTTAAAAAATGCACTGAATGATTAAATGTAAAGCAGAATGATAGACTATAGTATTAGTTAGATTTTAAAAAATCACAGAATAGGTTGTATTTTCTATTATGAATTCCACTGATTTAACTAAATCCTGATCAGCAACTTGAGTGCTTTGGCAGAACATGAACACTGAAGATCTTTTAAAGGAAGCAACAAATTTAGTTTAATTGTACCTGATGAATTCACAATCCAGGGATTAGAACTGATGAAACAAGACTAAATGTGAAAACTGAAGGTACTTTCTATGGGCATTACCAGATGTGGCTTTAAATCTGCTCACAAAATAGGCTGAGCCCATGACCAATCAATAGGGTTACCAGGTGCTGGTTTCCTCTAGTATGATTATGATTAGTCCAAATATAGGAATTCCTGCATAGATCCCAAGCCATTTCTGCCAGTGCTCTGTATCTTTAGTACTAGGCTGAACAAACCCTTCAGTTGTTTTGTTGGTATTTAAACCTTGTGAATGGTCAGTATGAGATGACAGTTTACGATTTCATCCATTTCTAGTAACAGCTAGTTTTCTGAATGTATGGTTGTATGCAATCTAAAAAGGGGATGCGAAAATTGTTTTGTTCATTATTAATTGCCTTGGCCATTATTGTGTAGGAAGAGAGGATGGGAGGGTAGTGCAAAATCAGCAAGATTATAATATTGTGGCTATACTTGCGAATATACAGTAATTTGCAGTCTGCCGCTGCAAATTATCATGTAAAGACTTCCTCCTTATTCATTAGCAAGCAATTCTGCTTGAACCACTTGAGGTAGCACATTTTTCAGCTTGGTGGTGCCCATGGAATTACTTTAGCTTATCCCATGATATAAAAATGTCCATCAGGCTACTATTAAAGATTAGCCTGACAGATTGCAGTTGTTCTCACTCTTTTTTCAAGTGTCTTCTTGCCTCTTACTGTGTAATTTCGGAATCTCTTCTGCCCTTGATTGTGAACGTTTTGCTCTCTTTAATGGCAGGCTCTCTGTCCCCTCTCTGTTAATTGCTGCTCTGTCTCCTGATCTAATCACAGTGGCAGGAAGTAGCTAGGACGCTGAAGAATTGCCTATTGGAACCATAGATTGGGAAATAACATATGTCTGCAGCTTCTAATGTTAATGAAGACAACTTTATCACAATGGTCCTATACAAATGCAAATGTATGCAGATTGTTTACTTAGACAAGAGCTTTCATGCATCAATCTCCTCTTCTCCCTCCCCTTTTTTCTCCTTCTCAGGGAAGAGAGATTGTTGTTATTCCAGTCATATCACCCCTGATTTTATTATCTCTCATAGCCATAAAAGTGACAAGAAAATGGATTTTTTCCTCCAGACAAGATTCTTCTGTTCCTGGTGTACTTTCATGCATTGAACTAAAAAATACTGACACTATCAGATAGTTCATAGACTTCTCCTTAATTAAATAAGGAGCCAGGGTTTTTGAAAAAAGAAATATGTTTCTGTATCCTTTTTAAATATAAGCATAGCCTGATACTTAGGAAAGAAGGGTAACAGTTGAGGATTTGGTTAGTGGCTTTAACACATCATGTATTTAAAGTAGGGAAAAGAGGTCATACCTTTCCCATAAGGACATTATACCTTTTCATATTTTATCTTTACTGATACCTGTAATATTTGTAGAATAAATCATTTATTATTATATGCAATAACATTGATATATATATATATATATATATATATATATATATATATGTATATATGTATATGTATATATATACATGCGCTAGACATTCTGAAAAAGACTCCAGGTAAAAAAGGTAAACTTAATGGATAATTTTGGAAGATTCATTTGATTTTGATTTTTTTTTCAGAACATAAAACTATCTTGTGTATAAAAGTGTAAACAGCTTTACCATGGTGAGCAATCCCTTTGTTTCTATGAACCAGGGTTCAGTAGTACATATTTTCCACTAGATTTTTGTAGAAACCATCTAATGCACCAGTAGGTGACATTGTCCTTCTTGTCTCATGTTGTGACATTATTTCATATTATCTACATATTTCTATGCTTGGAATTAAAACTCCTATTAGGAAACATGACAATGTAAAAATAGTATTTTACATATCTGTATCTTATTGGGCATTGGTTTATAAATCTTGTACTATAATTGTGAGAATTCAATGATGATTATTATAAATGCAAGGAATTTGTGAGTGAAAGAAACAACCAGTTTCAATGCCTTGTAAGAAGCTACTTGAATAAAACAGGTTTCTATTCCACTGGAACATTTGATTGATTGCACATAAACATGCTTTCTTTTTTTTCCCCAAGTAATTTCAGTGTTGGCTGAAAGTGTTTTCATTCTGCTAAGGGAAACAGTTGATGCTCATTTTTGCTCATAATTTCTATGAATGAATTGTCAACATCTCTCAAGAGAATCAGGAAAAATAAATTTGTTCAGACTGTGGGAAGGGATTGTCACTGCCTGTAGATAACATCAGACCCCAAGCATGATGCCCACGTGCATCACAGTATTCAGCAGGTCCTACTTTACTCCTTTACAACTTACCTTCTCTACTTGGGTACACTGTGGAGGGCAGTGTTTGAATTGAATTGAAGCATGAAGATGGCATGTGGGAATACATAGCAACTACCTCAAATATAATCTGAAATCCCAGGGAAATACATAGAAAACAAATATATGGCCAGAGTTATGTCAGGAAGTGTGCCCATTTATTAAGGTAGTAGAAAAGAATCAGTGAAGCTAAAAGGAGTAGAATCCCACTAGTTTGCTTTCTGATAATAGCTGTGTTGTGATTAGTCAACGACTCCACAGCAGCCATTTTTGGAAAAAATGTATGCAACATGTTTTCAAAATTCCAGATGTACCCATTGGCACAAACTCAGGATCGCTGAGTTTAAAGGACTACATTCTGACACAGTAAATACAGCTTCTTATTACAAAACAGCCTTGGAAATGACACAGATCCCAGGAGGATCTATGATAAACAGTTATGTTTCAGTGGAAGGAGGTACTCCAGGAAAACAAAAAAAAGGCAAAATGTGATATAATAAGGCAGGGGAAGAGAAATTAACCTCAATAAATATTCATCTAAGGAAAGATAAATGGCTTTCTTTAAAAACATCAGGACCACATTCTGCTTTGCAAATTTCATAAAACTGTTATTTAGCTTAAATTAAATGACAAATGTTCAGGGAGGAAACCTTTCTGCTTTGATGTAGTTCCAGAATAATGCTTCATCTTGTGTCTTAAAGCCTCGATTTACTAGACCACAATCTGTCTGAATTTCTTATATTAATGAAGCTGAATTTGGATAGCACTGTATTTTCTTAATTATCCAACTGTAGGGGTTGGGTTATTTATTCTTCAGAACTGGGAACTTTGCTTGCACAACTTGTAAATTTCAAGCAGAAAACCACGTAAATTTCAGTCAGTCTGGCCAATTAAAACCAGCAGAAGTGAATTTTACAACACAGTTCTGTTCTGTTAGATATATTTATTAGTAAAGTGGAAATTATAGTTTTATACTTCCATGAAAAATAGGGATGATTGGGTCCAGTTTTTGTGCAGCTCAAATAAAATAATATATATGAGTATATATAGATAATGCTATTTAGTTAAAAGATCATCAACTGCTTAGATTATTTTATGTCAACTTACTTGCACATATATATTTGTACTGCTAAAGGCCAAGTAATAGCTGTATAGTCTTACAGCAAATTCTATTTAGCATTGTGGTCCATGAATTCTTATAACCATTTATATCTAAATCCAGTTTTGAAACTGCATAAAGGTAAGATGGGTATTTCCTGCACCCTTTTCCAAAGCCACATTTCCATCTCTTGAAAAAAAAAGTTTTCTTAAATATATGCCGAAATTGTAGACTTCAAGCAATATTCAACAGATGGATACAATTATTTTGTTGGAGAAAAAAATATATACTTAATTGCAGCAATATTTCAGCAATTAGTCTTTAAAAAGAGAATGCACATGTTACCATTTTTCTTAAATAATATCTCCCCACAAATCATATATTTATAGTTCACTGCTTCTGGTTAGACTGCACACCACTCTAATTTGTTTTCATAGAATCAAAGGATTATGGAGCTGGAAGGGATTATTAGACCATCAAGTCCAACCTCCTACTCTATAAAGAGATCTCCGAATCTTATTTTACTCAGAAATCTCACAAGCTGCTGCTGATATGAAGGCATCTAAATATTTAATGTGTTTACATAAAATATCCTTTCTCCAAAATAGTCCGTATCAAAAGAGAAATGAGGGAAGAATTATTCAATCATTTAATTTTTAAAAATATGTTTTCCAGGCTTCTGTTTTCAAGTTTCCTGTCAATAGGATTAGTCTAAAGTAACTTAGCACATCCATGACTTAAATTTGATTTAGTACAATTTCTTTCTCTGCCTTATACTTTATTTTGCTCTTCAAAATGATATCAAATCTGCTAGGACTACCACACTAAAGAGACATCCAGAAAATGTGGTGTCCATAATTACTCCACATTTTCTTCTGAGTGGATTTATCCATGACCATAAAATTGGTCAAAATATATCTCAAAATAATATATATATATATTAATCCCATTTATATCCCGCCCTTCTCTGAAGACTCGGGGAGGCTTACAATCACAAATCAATGTGCTTAGCAATTTTAAACAATAGGATCCAGGATCAAATTTAAAAAGAGATCTCATGTAAATATGTTCTTTGCCTTCTTCACGTGTGTAATGAATTGCATGCAAAAAAAATATAAATTTAAAATAAGCATATGAATTCTTGTCATGGATACACATAAATATTCACAGAGACATATAGACATCACACATATCACACGCACACAAACACAGACAGGCACAAACAGAGTGCTAATGGCTAGAATTGCTATGCTTGACTCTCAGTGGCACCACTGGTAAGTCTGCTTTAAAAATCAAGTAATGCCTGGAGGTTGCCCAAAGCTACAGATGCCACCTTTAATATACCAAACTGTCAAGAATTTGTTCTTTGTCATAAAAGAAGCACGGGGCTATGCTTTAATTTTCTTCAGTGGCCTCTGTCAGGTAATAGCCATAAATACTGTCCCAAATCATTAAGTCACAACCAGAAAGGTGATCTTGCCCAGCTCCCAATCAGACAGCCATCTGGAAGATGAAAGAATCCTATCCCCAGTTTGGAAAGATCCAGACTGTAATTTGTAATAACATTCTTAGTAGGCTGTTGCAATGATATTAAACAGAGACCGATCTCTTTAACTAAAGGAAGTGCTATTGTTTGAGAGGTCGAAAGAATTCCTTGAACACATAACATGCTACAGGCTTTTAAAATTTGGAAGTCCCAGTAGCTTTTTTACAAATGCTACCTTCTTCAATGGGCACCAGAGATCCAGTCATGATAAGAGATATAAACAAAGCCGTTGTTAAGTGTTAGTATCCTACCTAATGATGAATCTATATTTTCTAACTCATAGAGCATACGGATGATCATCATAATATATTATGGTTGAAAGACATATTTCTGCTATAGAAGCATGTTTGTTGTACAGTAAATGATACAAACCTACTTGTAGCTGAAGGATTACCATTTGTCAAGGACCTCAGAAAACAGCTGAATTGGAACCAGACAAAAAGAGTGGATTATACAACAGACAATTTGTAAAATATTCTTACATGTTCTTTTTCTTGGTGAACTAATACTTCAGATGTAATAACTCTTACATCTTCCTTTAAAACTATATATTTGAACATATTTTTAGAAATTTGCTTTCTCAGATTTTACATCTACACAAAGTCATTCTTGATAGGTGATAAATGATGTAGATTAAAATAATTCTAAAGTACTAAACTGAGGTTAGGCTTAGTTCTAAAGTTTAGCCCACAAAACATTTTCTTTGGGTGGTAGTTTTAATAGTGTGGGCATCTTAGATCAAAGTGATAATCTAAGTTTTGTATCTCAGCCATTATATTTCAATGGGGAGCATATCTTTATAGATCTTCACTTCTGTATTAAATGGGATCATACTGAAAAATTAGAGGGCTGATAAGATTCCAGGTAGACCAAAACTAGGAAACTGGGACTAGTATTCATTTTGCAGGTTGGGGCAAAAGGTGAGAAAAAGGAACATTGTAAAATGTAGTACATTGTAATACATTAAAATCCTATGTTCAAAGAATTCATCTTTACCAACAACTCTTTGTGGTAGTGGAACATGGATATGAATACTCATAATAATAACTTTGGAGGGGAGGTAAATGCTGGCCATCTAAAATAATATTCATTACATCTAACCTGAGATTTAGTGTTGCTTTAAATAAGACAATAAGATAAAAATGGGTAACTATTTGGAGTAGAGGGACGTGGTGGCTCAGTGGGTTAGGGTGCTGAGCTTGTTGATCAGAAGGTCGGCAGTTTGGTGGGTTGAATCCGGAGTGCCGTGTAGCAGAGTGAGCACCTGTTACTCATCCCAGCTTCTGCCAACCTAGCAGTTCGAAAGCATGTAAAAATGCAAGTAGAAAAATAGGGACCACTACGGTGGGAAGGTAACAGCGTTCCATGCGCCTTTGGCATCCAGTCATGCCAGCCACATGACCATGGAGACGTCCTCAACAAGCACTGGCTCTTCGGCTTTGAAATGGAGATGAGCACCGGCCCCTAGAGTCGGAAACGACTAGCACGCATGTGCGGGGGAACCTTTACCTTTACCTTTATTTGGAGTAGTAAGCAAGCTTGCAAAAAGAAGAAGCAAAATAAACATTTAGATGAATAAACAATTTAAGGAATACATCTGCAAGAGGTGGATGAGAATTTGTTTTAACACCACAGTTACAACAAAATATGACTTAGCACCTTACTGATCTGAAATTCAGGATCCTATTAATGCATAGTCAAGTGTCAGTGTCACCATCTTAACCTGTGCTTGGAAACAACCTACATTTTTTTCCAAAGACATTTCAGTGATTGAAACTAACCATCCACCTCATCCATTGTTCTCTCTTTTTTGCTTGCAAAAATCTGCCAAGTAAAGTAATTTTTCAGAGATGAATAGAATTTGTACAAGCTCTGAACACGTGGTACAACATCCTTCTCTAATATGACATACTTCAATTGTATTGGACGTCTACTGTCATAATACCTAGATAAGATGATCAAGACCTGGAGAATTTAGGAGATGAAGTTTAATACATCTCTATGGAATCAAAATAAAAAAAGCTGATACAAAGTGAATGCTATTATGTACAGTTATTTATACCAATTGGTCCACTGGTACATTTAACCATTGGTGCATTTAACTATTGGTGCATTTAGTCTAATATTCTTCCAAAGTTCCAAATAACATGAGCTTGAAATTGTAATTCCAAGATATCTAAGAGGATGTCACATTGAAGAAGACTGGCCAACTCTGATAAATAAGTTCACAAGTATTCCAGATACATTATTTTTCTGGCATTCTAGGCTGATGCCAGGATTAAACAAGGAACAGGAAAACATTTTTTTTTTAAAAAAAATGGAAAGAAAGAAATAGGTGAAATTGATCAGAGTTAAGTCAGCATGTGGTCCTCATTGGAATTACATCTACATGGAGGGAAGTATGTAGTGTGGTGCCTCAGGGCTCTGTTCTGGGCCCAGTGCTCTTCAACATCTTCATCAATGACTTAGATGAGGGGATAGATGGGGAACTCATCAAATTTGCAGTCAACACCAAGCTGGCAGGAATAGCCAACATTCCAGAAGATAGGCTTAAGATACAGAAGGATCTGGACAGACTTGAACATTGGGTGCTATCTAACAAAATGAAATCAGTGGTGAAAAAAATAAGGTTCTACATTTAGGCAAGAAAAACCAAATGCACAGGTACAGTATAGGTGGTACCTTGCTTGAGAGGGATCTTGGAGTCCTAGTGGACTTAAATATGAGCCAGCAGTGTGCTGCAGCTGCCAAAAAAGCCAACACAGTGCTAGGCTGCATTAACAGAGGGATAGAATCAAGATCACATGAAGTATTAATACCACTTTATAATGCTTTGGTAAGGCCACACTTGGAATACTGTGACCAGTTTTGGTCACCACGATGTAAAAAAATGTTGAGACTCTAGAAAGAGTACAGAGAAGAGCAATAAAGATTATTAGGAGGCTGGAGGTTAAAACATATAAGGAATGATTGCTGGAATTGGGTATGTCTAGTTTATAGGTAAGTCTAGTTTAATGAAGAGAAGGACGAGGGGGTGACATGATAGCAGTGTTCCAATATCTCAGGGGCTGCCACAAAGAAGAGGGAGTCAAGATATTCTTCAAAGCACCTGAAGGCAGGACAAAAAGCAATCAATGGAAACTAATCAAAGAGAGAAACAACCTGACAGTTAGAACAATTAACCAGTGGAACAACCTGCCTCCAGAAGTGGTGAATGCTCCAACACTGGAAGTTTTTAAGAAACTGGACAACCATTTGTCTGAAATGGTATATTTTTAACAGATGCCTAGAGTCAGTCTGTGTGTGTGTGTGTGTGTGTGTGTGTGTGTGTGTATGTTTGTGTGTGTGTGTGTGTGTGTGTTTGAGTGTGTGTGTTAGTTACTGATTCAGCATGTGCAAAGAAGTAAGATGGGTCTTACCGTTGCCTTAGATTGATCATTCCTGCAGATATATACTGAAAACTTGAAAAACAGTGTCTACTATTTAGAGCAGTTCGGAATAAAGTGGTTAGGACTGTAGATAATCTACCACCTCTGTTCAAATATCCAAATTTCACATCTTCTATCTTACTGTCAAGAGAAGTATTAGGTATTCTCTAATTAAATTTAATAATGAACTTAACATGAATTGTACCTGGAGAAGCTGCTCTGCTCTTACTTTTTTACTTACTTAGTTATTTATATCCCACTTTTCTTATTGTTTACAAATACCTCAAGGTAACGAACATATCCAGCATACCTTTTCCCTCCGATTTTCCCAATAACAACTATCCGTGAGGCAAGTTGGGTAAGTTGGGCTGAGAGAGAATGATTGGTCCAAAGTCACCCAGCTTGCTTTCATGCCTAAAGTGGGATTAGAACTCACACACTCTCCTGCTTTTTAATCTGGTACCTTAACCACTAGACCAGGGATAGGCAACCTCGGCTCTTTTGTGACTTATGGACTTCAACTCCCAGAATTCCTGAGTCAGCATAGCTGACTCAGGAATTCTGGGAGTTGAAGTCCATGAGTCCATGAGTCACAAAAGAGCTGAGATTGCTTACCCCTGCACTAGACCAAACTGTTTCTCTTTTGGAATTCTTCTCATTCTGGAACGCTTCCTAGATATATAAAGATATAGTTCTTAAATATAGATTAATATTTAAATCATTATGACATTGATTATGACATTTCTAATTATGTATCCAAACTCACTCACAATACATTTAAATTCAGCAATTCTTTTGCCATTAATATATATGATATCCTGCTATGATGTTTCAGCAACTGTCACTTAGTTGCTAGTTCTGTTCTCATTAAACCTTCTCTTTCCACTTTATTTTCTTATTTTTCAAGGAGAATGAATAGGAATCAATGACATTCTTGTGTGTGTGAATTTATCAGTCACATGTAGTCAATCTATAGATAAATTTTAAATGAATTTAACTTATGAACGTATTTTACAGGAATAGTTAATTGAATCAAGATTGACTTGAATGAATATAATTTTCTTCTACTGAATTAGTGCTCTCATTTCTTCAGTTCTCTCCTGATCGGATTAATTCTCCCTAAACAGGAGGTCTACAATGATTTCCTAGTATAGCCCATTAATTAGTTCACTCAACCAAACAAACCAGTTTCTGTGGATTAATTTACAAGAAGAAATAAAATCACTTTTGCTGACTAGCTATCTTTCTTTTATTTATTTGAAAGGCTAAATTAATATTACATATAAACTTATTGATAAGGTCTATCAACCAATTGGGCAACTGACAGTTCCAGATTTTTTTTTAAGTTTAGTTAACTGACAATACAAAGAAAATGGGGGGAATATGTGTGCAGTAACCAGAGCATTGCGCATGCCAACTGGAAGAAGCTTCTCATATTATGATGTTGGGCAGGGCTTAAATATTAGTCAAAGGAATCACAGCATATTAAAAGTTGGATGTAATTTATAATATTGACATTGTGCATGTTAAAACTTGATGGGAAGCAATATAGCAACAATGTGTTCTTGGGATGCAATAAAGTTTAAGGCAACCTGATTTCTTACCAGCTCCATGGGGGAAGCACAACATATTTATGTGTTCATTTATAAGCAACCTAGAACCTTTTTCAGATATGATCATGACTGAACAGAGGAAAAGAGAAAGCTATTCGGAAGAATTAGTATTGAAACAAAATCTTGGAAATGTTTAGTTTTAAAAACAATTGGAAGAAGAAATTAGAGAAATATATATAAGGATCCACAGTATTAAGAAAATAGATCAGAGGCATTTTTTCCCCTTTTCCAGAATACTAGTGTTAAGAATAAAGGTAAAGGTAAAGGTTCCCCAGCACATGCGTGCTAGTCATTTCCAACTCTAGGGGCCAGTGCTCATCTCCTTTCAAAGCCAAAGCTTGTCAAAGCTTTCAAAGCTTGTCCGAGGACGTCTCCGTGGTCATGTAGCCGGCATGACTAGATGCCAAAGGCGCATGGAATGCTGTTACCTTCCCACTGTAGTGGTCCCTATTTTTTTACTTGCATTTTTGCGTGCTTTCGAACTGCTAGGTTGGCAGAAGCTGGGATGACTAACAGGTGCTCACTCTGTTACGCAGCACTCGGGATTCGACCTGCCAAACTGCTGACCTTCTGATCGACAAGCTCAGCGTCCTAACCCACTGAGCCACCGTGTCCCTAGCATTAAGAATCATGAAGCTGATGGACATTCAGAACTGACAAAAAAAAGAGAATTCTTTGTGTCTGGCAAAACTCAGCTATGAATTTTTCTTTCTCAGCTTGTGATAATGATCACCAACCTGGGCAATTTTAAAAAGCTAACAAGCCAAATTCACAGAGGACAAAGTTGCTAAAAGTATTGATGGTTATATGCAGGGCTTTTTTTTTCATAGAACGTTCAGAACGGCACCTTTTTCTTTTACAAAAAAAGCACTGTTATATGCCCTCTATAAAAACAATAATACTGTTTCTGATTAAGTGCTACTAGGAATACCAGCGTAGCAGAAGGATATTATGTTTAGCTTTCACTTGTGGGACTTTCTAAATATGAGTGATGAGATTAGATAAATTTTTGTCCATCAGTGCTCTTCTTACATTCTTATTATTCTTATTGGAATATACAGATGTAAGCATATACACCAAAATGCTTATGGAGCCAGATACAAGAAAAAAATGAATATGTGCATTATTTTTTTATACCACAGTTCTGTAAATATCTATCTAGAAGAGAACTCCACCTATTTGAATAGGATATACTCTCAGGTAAGGATATGTAAAATTCCTCTTTTCTTTCTAAAGAATTACCTTAAACTTCCCATTGCCATTTAAGTATAATGTATCCTGATCAGTAACTGACCTAACTCTTCCCACTTGTACTTACAAATGTCAAACACAGCACAAAAAGCTTTCATTGAACATCACTCCTTTAATAATCCTGAATTTTCAGGAGTCATTTAAAAGAACTCATAATTGGTTTTAGGCTTTAAACTGGAAACTTTCACCTATTTCTACTGTAATGACGTTGTTCTGATACACAGCTTTATATTTATATTGACTAAAAATATTTTGAGGATAAGTTTGTCTTGCAACAGAGAAGCTGTGCTCTGCTAATATTTTGAAAACTTCTTCGTAATTATTCTGGCTGAAATTATAACACACAATCTAATTTAAAAAGGAATACAAAATTTATATTCATCCACGAGGCAAGCTAAACACAAATCAAAACTATGTTTAGGAATAACACATATTTAGAGAATAAGAAATGTAACGATATCTGTTCTACAAATTGAATAGCATAGATACTGGTTTTCCAGCTAGAATATGACTATGTCTATGAAAAATTCAATCATTTTATAGCAAAGCAAAGGGTAAAGCATTCTTCATTTTCTCCAGTTAGAAAGCTATTTGTTTATAAAAGTACTCCCTTTTAACTTTATATAATTCTTATTGAAAAACTTGTTTTATTTTTAAATGTTGCAATTTTCATTAGGTTAAAGCAAAAATCACAATTGCATTCACATCACTGAAGCTTTCTACTTTTCATGTTACACTAATGAAGTCATTAAATTACAAGGCCAGAGGCCCCAATTCACAGAGAATAATACTGGTTTATTATTTCTAATCTTATTAAGCTTGAAAATGGTCTTGAGATATAATGTCAGCTCGTAATGGCTAAAGTATTGATTATATTAACCTTGAGTTCATGGATAATTCACAGGCCATTTCATTTAATTCCTATAATTTTTAAATTTATCTGATCCAATTTCTTCAGGGCAAACAATCCTAAATTATATTCATAAATAATGTAAATGTATTGATTATACAGTGGTATTTTCCTGGATTCCTTAGAAAACTGTTTTGCATAACCATTTTAAAAAGTGTGAAAGAAACAAACATTTTTAGAAAACGTGTTGTATTGATCCAATAACAGCCTAATGTAACATTCCATACTGGGAAATATGTCTCCAGCAATCATAAATGAATTTCATACTGGAAAATGCAGCAAGCCCTCATAAAGAAATATATTACCAAATGGTATTAACTACTGATGGATAATTACAGTATTTCCCCAAAAGGAAGATAACATTTCCCCAAAAATAATTAACTTTGTGTGGGAGTTGTCTAGTATATGCAGAACAGACTACTTAAAGAAAGCATATGCTATTAATATAGATGGTCTTCACTATTTTTGCCCTTCAGATATATTCTTTAGTCAGCTGTAAATATGGTTTCAGCTACAGCAGGCAACCATAGGGAAATCTGGTGATTACACAGGAATTGGTGGTCTGGGTTTTCTAAAATTAAAGGCCATTTCACTTTTGGCTAAGTACAATCGGTTTTAGTCCTACAATCCTCTAAGACTAAGTATAAAATACCATGTTGAAAAGACTACCCGCTCATTATGTATATTCTGGTGGATGTTTTCAGGAACTGGTAATACAGAACGAGGCCATATACAAGCCTCATCTTTATTCCAGCTTGGTTACAAAATTCCGTTCAAAAACGAATGTAGTCTTTCTTAACACCTGCTTTGTGAGGAGGAATAGAAAGCCAAGTGAGAAAGTGTCAGTAAGAGATTAAGGATAGGTATAATGATTCCCTAGAGTCTGAATAAGCCATCTTAACTGTTATGCTACATTGGTTCTTCTTTTGCTAGAAATTGTCTAGGGAATATGCTGCACAATGTCATTCTTAAAATGCTTTGGGAAAACAAAGGAAAAATAAATGATTTACCAACAAAATAAAACTTCAACACTTATAGAAAACAATGCTTATCCCCCAAGTAATTTATATATACAACTATTGTTATCTCAGAATCAGAATCTCAGAGTAAGAATAGAGCTTGAAGGGGACCTTTGAAGTCTTCTATCAAGAGACCCTATATTACCATGTTTCCCTGAAAGTAAGACCTAACCCAAAAATAAGCCCTAGCTTGATTTTGGGGCGCCTAATATAAGTCCTACTCCAAAAATAAGCACTAGTTTGGGGGCAAGGTGTATACCTAAAAATCAAGCTAGGGGCGGGGTGGGAAGGTGGAGCTGCAGCCAGGCCTCCCATGCCCTGACATCTGTCATGCAGTTGCCCGAGTTCTTCTGCGGCTGCTTGTGGCCACACACCACGTGGTGCACCATGTTATTGCCATTGTTCACGCTGCAAGGTTCATTGTACTGATCATGCCACTGCTTGCACTACAAGGCACCAAAAACGAGCAGTGGCAGAGATGTGATTGGCACAACAAGTCTCGTGGTGCGAGTGACAGCAGTGGGGCAATCGACACAGTGAGCGTCATGGTGTGAGCAGTGGCAGCAGCATAACAAGCCATGTAGCACGTGGCCACAAGTAGCCATCGAAGAAATCAGGCAGTAGTGCAATAGTTATCAGGACATGGGAAGCCTGGCTGCAGTGGTCCTAAGGTAAGTGGGTGCAGAGTGTGTGGGGCAGCTCCACCTCCCACCCCCAATCTAGTTTGATTTTTAGGTATATGCCTTGCCCCAAAGCTTATTTTTCGAGTAGGGCTTATATTAGGTCCATCCCCAAAAATCAAGCTAGGGCTTATTTTTGGGGTAGTTCTTACTTTCGGGAAAGTAAGTACTTTCTTGTCCTGCCTTGTGGTGTTTTGGGGAAAAAGTTGACCCCCTCATCTTCATAATAACCTCTCAAATACTGGAATAACTGCTATCATGTCCCCCCAGTCCTTCTTTTCTCTAGACTAGCCAAACCCAAATTCATATGTTCTTCATATGTTTTAGTCTCCAAGTTTTTAATCATCTTAATTGTTTTTCATTGCACTTTTTCAAAGTCTCAGTAACTTTTTTGTAACAAGGTGACCAAAACTAGATGCACTGTTCCAGGTGTGGCCTTACTAATGCTTTAAAAAGCAGTGCTTATACTTCACGTGATTTTGATTCTATGTCTCTGTTTATACAATCAAGGATTGTGTTAATTTTTTTGGGCTACTGTCACACACTGCTGGCTCATATTTAAGTGATCGTCCACTAGGACTCCAAAGTCCCTCTCACAGTTAATGTTTTTTCGCCCAGTCTTTACTCATACCTTTTGTTTGTTCTGCCTACATGTAAAATCTTGCTTTTATCCACATTAAATTTCATTTTGTTGGATAGGACCCATTGTTCAAGTCTGTCAAGATCATTTTGGATCCTGAGCTTGCCTTCTGGCATGTTGCCTATTCCTGCCAGCTTAGTGTCATCTGCAAATTTGATGAGTTCCCCTTCTATTCCCTCAGCAAAGTCATTTATGAAGATATTGAAGAGTACTGGTCCTAAGATGGAACCTTATGCCTTATGGTACATTACCATTTACTTTTCTTTTTTTTTTTTTTAGAAAATTTTATTAAATGTACATTTAAAAACAAAAGTGGACATGATTCAACTTCCCTGGCTACAACACTACTATTAGTATTACCTTATGTTACAGAAGGAAAAACAAAAACTTAAAATACATTCTATGACAGGACAGAGTATAACAAACTACATATAACATCTGTAAATTTTTTGGTAAACTGTATTTCAGTTGTCAACGTTATATTTACATATCTTTCAGTTATGTCCTGATATAGGTGCTAGTAAGAAGTCCTTACGTTATCAACTAATCAAACAATAGTCATCTCAGAGATCCTCCTTATCTCTAACCAATAGTACAAATTTTGCCAAATTTCATAATACTCTGTTTCAGTTTTATTTTTAATCTCTAGGGTTAACCTGTCCATTTCGTCGCAGGATAAAATCTTATTTATTATTTCTTCTTCAGTGGGTGTTTCCTTTCTTTTCCATTTTTGGGCATATGCCAATTGCTGCAGTTAAAATATGCAGTAATAAGTAGAAAGATGCTTTGCTGAGTTTATCATTAATAATCCAGAGGAATGCTATAGATATAATTTACTTGGACTTCAGTAAGGCATTTGATAAAGTAGATCACAACCTACTACTTGATAAGATAGAAAAATCTTATAGCATTATCACCAGATGGATTCGTAGCTGGCTGACAGGCCGTACTCAGTGTGTGGTCCTCAATGGAACCGCATCTACATGGAAGGAAGTGTGTAGTGGGGTGCCCCAGGGCTCTGTTCTGGGCCCAGTGCTCTTCAATATCTTCATTAATGATTTGGATGAGGGGATAGACGGGGAACTCCTCAAATTTGCAGATGACACCAAGCTGGCAGGAATAGCCAATACTCCAGAAGACAGGCTTAAGATACAGAAGGATCTGGACAGACTCGAAAACTGGGCGCTATCTAACAAAATGAAATTCAATGGTGAAAAAAGTAAGGTTCTACATTTAGGCAGGAAAAATCAAATGCATAGGTATAGTATAGGTGGTACCTTGCTCAACAGTAGTAACTGTGAGAGGGATCTCGGAGTCTTAGTAGACAATCACTTCAATATGAGCCAGCAGTGTGCTGCAGCTGCCAAAAAAGCCAACACAGTGCTAGGCTGCATTAACAGAGGGATAGAATCAAGATCAAGTGAAGTACTAATACCACTTTACAATGCTTTGGTAAGGCCACACCTGGAATACTGCATCCAGTTTTGGTTACCACAATGTAAAAAAGATGTCGAGACTCTGGAAAGGGTACAGAGAAGAGCAACAAAGATGATTAAGGGCTGGAGGCTAAAACATATAGGGAATGATTGCTGGAATTGGTTATGTGTAGTTTAATGAAGAGAAGGATGAGGGGTGACATGATAGCAGTGTTCCAATATCTCAGGGGCTACCACAAAAAAGAGGAAGTCAAGCTATTCTCCAAAGCACCTGAAAGCAGGACAAGAAGCAACGGATGGAAACTAGTCAAGGAGAGAAGCAACGTAGAACTAAGGAGAAACTTCCTGACAGTTAGAACAATTAACCAGTGGAACAACCTGCCTCCAGAGGTGGTGAATGCTCCAACACTGGAAGCTTTTAAGAAGAGACTGGACAGCCATTTGCCTGAAATTGTATAAGGTTTCCTGCCTGAGCAGGGGGTTGGACTAGATGACCTCCAAGGTCCCTTCCAACATCATCATCATCATCATCATCATCATCATTATTATTATTATTATTATTATTATTATTATTATTATTATTATTAT
>JAKJMR010016566.1:97803-236602 GCA_024449315.1 Daboia siamensis | reverse complement strand
TCTATTTTTCTATTTATTTTTTATTTATCTTCTATGTTTCTTTCTTTTTTTAGATTGCATTAGTTTTTATTATTGCAATTGCAATTTTTAATTTAATTTAATACTATTAAAAATAGTAATAAATTCAGGCTGGTGGATTCTCTCATTTTATTTCTACAACCTGATCAGGTAAAATGGTCATGCTGACAGAATGATTCCAAAGTACTCAGATCTAAATCCAATGTAATTGCTAGCCCTCATTGGTTCTTTGACAGATGAATTCATTGGGGAATGAATTATTTGAGAAAATAAAATGATAATCAATGAGGATAACAAAAAAACATTGAAAGGTATATCCCTAAAATCACTATGAGAAAATCTTACGGTTAGGGTTAAATCTTAAGATTAAAAAAAAAAATGACACAAAGTGGAAAGATTTCCAAATCTTAGTCTAAGAGAGTAATAAGAAATATAGTGAGTTTGTAATATAGTTTACTTTGGGTAAGTTTGGAAATAAAAGCTTTAAAACAACCATCATGGTTGGGTTGTATATTTTGTTGTTCCACCAGCGCCCAGCAAAACAAGTCAATTCTTTATAATCTGTCATAGAAGAGACTGCATAAAATGTGGCCTAGTAATTTACAACTTCCCAACATTCTTACCATCCAGCTGAATAAGAGGAGGGGGTGTGCTTTGATGCTCATGGAAATGCATCATTTTCATTGCTTTCAGAATAGTTTAGAAACTTTTACAACAAAATCCTACAAATGAAATCTCTTGTTAGCCAAATTAACACGCTTAGAAGGTGACAGCTTTTGGTTGTTAGTCTATAGCAAATTGAGACACTGTGGTATTTTTATCAGATACTAGAATAAACTCTCTTTTTTAAAGAGAAGTAAAAAATGCTAGAGTCCCACCGTCTCATTTTTAACAAGGACCAGCTGAGAAATGAATGCAAGCTGAACACAAACCATCTTATGTCTGCCAATTCATTTCCTGGCCCTGAAAAGTGAAGTAGGGGGAGGACCTCTCCAGTTTCCTCTTAACAGGCCAAACATGGCAAAGCACCAAGGGAATTCTGAATGGAATCAATTGCACTTGTTACTGAATTTTCTTTATTCTTCTGTTACTAAGGGCTGGATATTCAGCTGCAAACAATTATAATGAAGAGTTACTGACTAATGGTTTCCAGATTGCTCTATGAGGGGGCATTAATTGGAAGGGACAACTTAAGAGTTTAGGCCATGTAAATGCATTTCTTATTCTGTCAGACTGAGAAATTTCGGCATGCAAGGGGCTGAAATACTCAGAACAGATATAGACTTCATAGTAGCAATTTAAATAAACATTTGGTAACAGGGGTTATGCGGATGGGATCAAGAATAATTAAAGTATCAGGCTAGGTTGCTAGGTTATAACAGTAATCTGAGGTTGGCTCTCCAGGAAGTGTGAAACTCAATTTACACTAGATCAAAACTTGATTTAGCATTTATCAGCCTGACTCAGGGATTGCTGATCTATAGGTAAATCTGCTTCTCGTTGTAGCTAACAGGAAATGATTCCAGGCCAGTTTTCATACTGTACGTTCTAGGCTTAAGGCACCTTTCAAAAGCAATTCCTTTGACAGAATATATAGGGATTCATTGTCTGAGCAAATGCCACGTTGCTTGATTCACTGCACGTCTTTCAGCTGTGAATCCTGTTCTCAAGCATTGCAGTTAAATAGTTTCTTGAAAAACAAATTACTTATTAGACCACACCTATTCACACAAAACATCCAGTGACAAAGTATAGGTTGAAACATATGGATATGAATAGCACACATAATCTATTTAAACCCCATTCAAATGAGAAATAAAAAATGCCTATGATATCTTTACTTTTGTTAACAATAAGATCTGAAGCTGGGCTCCAAACCTAGCCACCTTCTGGTCTATAAAGCCCTAAACACTTTATTTTGACCATGTTAACCAACTATATATGGAAACTATATTCAGGCTTTTGTACTGAATGTGTAAAGCTATAAATAAGAAAATATTTATATTTAGAAAAGATTTTGTATGGCGGGATTACCTTCATACTTCCTACATACTATTAAGGCTCAGTATGCACTCAGGTAAACAGAAAGCTAAAATTTTTCCTTTGCTTTGTCAGCATGGATTATATTAACACTACACTGTATTATTTTTCTAGGGACACATAAAGTCAAACCACATGTTAGTCTAAAACTTACTATGGGGCCCCTCATTTGAACTAGGATTGTGAATGCACAGAGGTGAGTCTAATCTTTGCCATCATACTATGGCTGCAATCAAACCTTTCAATTTCATGTGGTTTCTTTTTCAGAAAGTGAAAAGAGACATCAAGAGCTCAAACACAGACATCCGTCAGCACTCAATAATACAACTTCAAATCCCAAGCTGTATATTCAACTGAAAGCAATGAAGTACAGACCAACACAGAGATTGGTAGTCATAAGTACTTTGATTGAGAGGACCCTGATTTGTTTTTTTTAATTATTATGTTAAACAAATCATGTGGCTCAAAATGTCTCTATAAAGTGTTCTTTTCTTTACCCAGAGGAAAAAAACAATAAGCCTCATTGTTTATGCAGCTGGAGGAAAAGGTTTATCCCTCTCCCTTACAATGTGATCTCAAAAGATTACATGGACACACTCATACATATATACCCGCAGCTGAACTTGAAATACAGCTCTTTGCTGTGTTGATGAGAGTTTTCAAGTGTTTAAGTTTGTGTGTGTGTGTGTGTAAATATATAGGAGCATGTATAAAAATTTGTCTAGGCTTTCCAAGAATCCACACATCTATTTTGTTTTCCTTTGCTCCCAAAATGGATAGGAAATTTGTACCCTTATTTTTCACTTGTTCGCTTTAGGTATTATTCCAAAAGTTCTGAGAGATCTTCTGAGGCTAGATATATGTTATACTGCCACAGTATAGAATAAATATTTATATATTTAGCAATGAGAATTATGATTATGATAATTATGATAATACAGAGAAATGTATGCATCTGATCAGGGCACTTTAATGTCCCTTGTGGTTATTCAGTAGTAATCCATAATCAAAGAGTAAAAATATTCAACTCATTCTGCAACCACCAAAAATAAGTTTGTTTGGGGGAAGAAAGTACATTCACATGCTGTATTTTACCTATATACTGAAAAGATAAATCACTCTTCTTGCTTTCCGAGCCCAAGGAGTTAAAAAAAAGTATGAATAATTGATTCAATAGGCTGTGTGTCCCCAATGGGTTGATATATATTAGTGGTCAGCAAGAGAAGGTGTGAGATAAATAACCAAAATAACAAGTTTTAAGCCTAGCATCCAAAATTTAAGTCAGAATTTAAATTCTTAGCTTAAGAAAGATTCCCCCTTTGTGTGTTATTCTGAACCATTATTATTGGTTATATACATGCAATAAACATAATTACTAACTCTCCATAGTACTGTTTTTTTGAGAAAATACCAATTTTTTGAATTTATTTTAAATATACATATGTCTTTCCCTAAGATTAGGTATTCTCATTTTGCCAGATATGCAGTCCCTTTTAAGTTCTCATTATTGTAATGAGTAAGAGAATGAAATGCATATGAAAGGGCCAAAGACAGAAAGATCCTCATGCATGTTTTGTAAATAGTTCAAAGAAAACAAGGGATAGAAGGCAGAAACTTTCAAACCCAGGAAACAAGCAGCCATTAATTTGAAAATAAGATGCCCAGATTTTAAGTAGAAAGGGCAGCCTTCCAGATATTATTACACCTGTAATGTATTGGGCTTGTTTTGTTAACATCACGTGGTAATGGCTGGAGGGCTGCTTGAACTGAGAGCTAGCTAACGGCTCCCAGCACCTCAGACAACCTGTCTCCAGTGCTGCTATTGTTTGCTCCTAGGGCGGCAATAGGTTGCTTTAAACCTATTGGCTGCTGCCTGGGGCCAGGGTATAAATTGCTGCATCTGCAGCTCAGTTCCCTAGTTCAGATCTTGCAAGAAATAAACCATGATCTTTGCTGAACTCACTCGCCTCATCTTCATTCCTGCGCAACGAACCCAGTACACAACACAGGCGATGAAGGTGGGATCCTGCTTCTCCGTCAAAGCTGAAAGTCACTAGGGGAGAGGCAGCACACGCCGGGCGGGAAAAGTAAATTCCCCTCCCTACAGTCGGCTAGCTAAGCCACACTAGACACCACGCATTGAGAGGACCAAGGCCTGGGCAACGGAGAGGCAGGACACGAAGACATTGAGATCCAGCCACGAAAACCAGCAGAATGCCCAAGGTTGGAAGGCTGTGAGAATTCGACATCAAGCAAACAGAAGGATGGCCCTCGTACATGTCCCAGGTCGAGAACTACCTTCGGGCCAACCAGGTTGCAGAGGACGTACTGAAGGCTGCCACGCTGCTTTGTGTGTGTGACCCAGTGATGTTCGATCTGGCCAAAAACCTGTTTGCACCCACACCATTAGAATCTGTCTTCTACGCTGAACTAAAGAAGAAGCTTGGAGAACACTTCCAACCAAAGATGTCGGTGATTGCATGGTGCTACGCCTTTGAACAACAAATACAGCAGCTAGGAGAGACTGCATCTGAGTACATTGCAGCCTTGAGGCAGGCCGCACGCCTGTGTCGATTTTCAGACATCAAAGAGCGACTTCAAGACCGGCTTGTCTGTGGCCTCCGCAACAGAGCTGCAGCAGAAACTTTTTGCCAGAGAGGTCCTGTCGTTCGCAGATGCCCAGAATGAAGTCATGGTGGATGAAGCTGCTGGGGGAGCCGTCTGAACAATCCGACCCACCAGATCAACGCAATGTGAAGAAGCCATCCACCACGAGGACGCAGAACTCACTGAGGACTCCGAAGAAGACGCCAAAGTTAACAAGTTGCACAGACAACCCAAACAACAGCTCCGCAGTAGCAAGTGGCAAGAGACTACTTACAAGACAGATCTCTTGCCTAGATGTCCAGGTTGTGGTGGCTGCCACCAATGCTCGGACTGCAGGTTCCAGACAGCCACATGCCGGGCCTGCGGGAAAACCGGCCACATCAAATCTGTTTGCAGAGGTCGCCAGAGGGACCGGCCATCGAATCACCAGTCGGAAGATCCAACGAGGAGAGGTACCAGGGCCCTGGGGCCATTCAGCCTGGGGTTTTGCTCAAGCTGTAGAAGTGTCTGCCATACCGGGGCCCGATGCCCCCTTAAACCCAAGTATAGACTTCAGGTAGAGCTACATGGGGTCCCCTGTAAGATGGAGCTGGACACAGGCTTTGCTGTTTCCATTATTTCTCTGGATACATTTAATGTCGTGTGCAGTCGCAGTAGGACATGGGCCAAGCTGAGGCCCTCTGACAAACTTTTAACAGATTTTCAGAACGCAAAAGTCGTAGTCAAGGGTGAAGCCATCTTGGCTGTTAAATTTAAGGGGTTTTCAGGGCATCTTGATGTTGTTGTAGTAGGGGGCCAGAGAATGAGCCTAATTGGGCTCGATTGGCTTGATGCACTAGGCATCCAAGTAACCGGTATCAACCGAACACAAGTTGCAAGTCTAGCGTCAGTTTTGCGAGGACTTCACAGACGTATTTGATTCAGCCCTAGGAACTTACACGGGCCCGCCAATAGCATTCAAATTAGACCCAAATGTGGTTCCCATCAGGATTAAGCCTCGCAGGGTCCTCTTTGCCCTCAAGCACAAAATAGACCCGGAACTAGACAAGCTTATGGAACAGGGCATCTTGCAACCAGTAGATGGTGGGAAGTGGGAAACTCCTATTGTAACACTACTTAAAGCCAATGGGGAAGTCAGAATATGCACAGACTATAAATGCACAATTAACCGGGCCCTTAAACAGCATGCATACACAGTCCCAATGGTGAGCCACATCCTGGCATCTTTGCAGGGTGGCACCACTTTTGCAAAATTAGATTTGGCGCAGGCCTATCAGCAACTACCTGTTGATGAGGCCATGGCCGTAGCACAGACAATTGTGACCCACAGGGGGGCTTTCAGAGTAAAGCACTTGCATTTTGGGGTCAGTGTAGCCCCGGGCATTTTTCAGGGAATTATGGAATGCACAAAGGTATCCCAGGGGTTTGCCCCTACTTTGACGGCATGCTTATTGCTGGAGAATCCACAGAAGTGCTAGCAAGGAGGCTCAGAGCTGTCCTGCAGAGACTGCGTGAAGCAGGCCTCAATCTAAAAAAGAGCAAATACAGTATTGGGGTTCCCTCAACTGAATTTTTGGGGTTTCGCATTGATGCTAATGGCATCCACCCAGCTGAGTCCAAAGTGAAGGCCATTCAGATAGCACCCAGCCCTAAAACAAAAGGAGAGCTACAAGCATTCTTGGGCCTTCTTAACTTCTATTATGCATTCCTTCCTAACAAGACCGCAGTGGCAGAGCTGCTTCACAGGCTCTTAGATAAAAAAGCTTCTTGGAAATGGACCAGCATTCACAAAAAAAGTTTCAGGACCTGAAGTCACTTCTGTCAGTCAATTCCACTATCACTCATTTCAGGGAGTCTAAACCAGTCTGCTTAGCATGTGATGCATCCCCATATGGGATGGGTGCAGTCTTGAGTCACTTAGAGAAAGATGGAACCCAAGTTCCCATTGCATTTTATTCAAGGACACTGTCCTCTGCTGAGCGTAACTACACTCAAATTGACAAAGAGACATTGGCTATTGTAGCTGGAGTTAAAAAATTCCATGACTACTTATATGGCAGGGACTTCACGGTCTTCACAGACCACAAACCATTATTGGGGTTATTCACCACAGACAAACAGACACCCCACATATTATCCCCTAGAATGCTGAGATGGTTTATTTTTTTATCAGCTTACACGTTTAAGCTGATTCACAAACCCAGCAAAGAAATGGGCCATGCAGATGGCCCAAGCAGGCTTCCACTGCCACAAATTGAACCAGACCCAGCCCCACCAGCCCACGTTTTGTCCATCCAGGACTTGCCAGAATTTCCTTTCCATGCAGGGGACATAGCTGCAGAAACAGCAGCTGATAAGACATTAAGTATAGTGCTTTCTTGGGTGCACACAGGGTGGCTGGATAAAAGCCCAGGCCCTGAATTCCAGAGTTATTTTACTAGAAGACATGAGCTATCAGCTCACAAGGGTTGTATCCTATGGGGGAAAAGGGTCATAGTCCCCACCTCACTAAGAGACAGGGTCTTACAATCACTGCATGAAAGTCATCCGGCTATTGTCCGTATGAAAGCTTTAGCTAGAAGCTACTTATGGTGACCAGGTTTAGACAAGGCCATTGAAGCCCAGGTGCATAGATGTAACATTTGCCAACAATCTGGGCCTAAAATGCCACACGCTCCAGTTCACAGGTGGGAGGAGACTCACACTCCCTGGTCTAGAATTCACATAGACTTCGCTGGGCCCTTTCAGGCACAGCTCTTCCTTAAAGTGGTCGACAGCCATTCTAAATGACTTGAAGTAATTCCAGTTGCTAATATGACTACTGCTAGGACCATCCAGGTGCTTAGGAAACTCTTTGCCACACATGGGCTGCCAGACATCATACTATCTGACAATGGAGACCAATTTACAGTGGCAGAATTTCAGGCATTCCTGAGAGCAAACCTCATCAGGCATGCAACGTCGGCCCCGTTTCACCCTTCTTCTAATGGTCAAGCTGAATGGATGGTCTGGACCACGAAAGAGTCACTGAAGCACATAGTGGGGACTGGCATCACAGATTGGCAGATTTTTTACTTTGCCTGCATTCCACGCCCTGCACGGCTACAAGGAAAAGCCCAGCAGTGCTGGGGGAGGTGACTGATCACGAAACTGGACAGGTTGCATCCAGATAGGGTGGCAGCAGAAGCTTCGTGCCCAAAACCCCCGAGGGGACTGCAAGTGGACGACAGGGTGTGGGCCAAGAACTATGGGCATGGGAATTTGTGGGTGCCTGGAAAAATTACTCAAACATCAGGCCCCCTCTCATACGAAGTGGGGCTGGAGGGCGGGCGAACCATATAGATCAGTTTAGGAAGTGTTTCCCTGAATGGCCAGAAAACGAGGACTTCTTCATAAGTCCTTACTCAGGTCCACAAACTGGCAGCCAAGCCAGCCCATGCATAGACTCTGAAGGCTCACACAGCCCAAGCAATGAGGAGTTGGCCATAGAGGAGGGGAGCCCGGACGTGCAACATGGGTCCCCTGATGGAGAAAGCCAACCTAATGGCTATAGCCGCTGTGCTAACTCTGCTGAACTAACTGACTCTGGGGTGGGCCAACCTGGAAAGGCCAGCCAGAGAGCACCGAGCCACTCTGAATCACTTGAACTAAGAGACACTGGTCTACCCAGCCCAGCGGGCAAACTAGTAGGCCAGGATGTGCATGGGTCCCCCAGGCATTCCACACGGCCATGCAAACCTCCTGCTTAACTGAAAGATTTTGTTCTGTAATAATAAAGCTATAATGTTGTATGTACCCTTGTATTTAATGCTGATCTACAAGATTGTAATGGACAATGGAGCTATAATGTTGTAAGTACTTTATTGTAAGTACTTTATTGTACTTTAATAGTGGACCCTATTCTCACCAGTGTTAAGTCTTGGTAAAACGTATTGCTGTAATTACTTTCTATTGTTGCTATAGTGTTATTCGTTCTAAGGGGGGAGGGGTGTAATATATTGGGCTTGTCTTGTTAACACCACGTTGTAACAACTGGAGGGCTACTTGAACTGGGAGTTAACTAACAGCTCCCAGTACCTCAGACAACCCGTCTCCAGCGCTGCTATTGGTTGCCCCTAGGGCACCAATAGGTTGCTTCAAACCTATTGGCCGCCACCTAGGGGCCAGGGTATAAATTGCTGCATCTGCAGCTCAGTTTCCTAGTTCAGATCTTGCAAGAAATAAACAATGATCTTTGCTGAACTCACTCGCCTTGTCTTCATTCCTGTGCAACGAACCCAGTACACAACAACACCAATTACTTCTTTTATGTGCCGCTTTCTAATTCTTTGCAATGAATCAACTCATCTTGTACTTGCTTGAGTAGATGGAACAGGGAGTGAGTTTAGTCACTATATTAGATATGAAGTCCTCACAATGCATTCCTGTCCCAATCCTTTAATCTCAGATCATTTCATACTGAAATTAAAGAATTCAATGTTTCACTCAGTCTGGTTAGTTTCACTATTGAGCTTTGAGGCCAAATGTACTTTTTTAAAAATCACTACTTTTGGGTAAAAAAAGAAGAAAGCAAGTTAATTCATGTAACTTAAATCTTTGAGACAACTTCTGATATCTTAAAATTTGCATTGTTTATTGGTTTAATTTTACTCTAAGTCGAAATGTAATGTCATTATATAATTGTCAGTTACAAAGCACGGGTTCTTAGCCTTGATGATGTGCAGAATCATTTATCTTAATTAAATAGATTCTCAGCCATTCCTTTACCTACCAAAACAAAAAGACAGGGAAAGTTGGGTTAACAGTCAGCATAAACATCATTTAGCAATTCTGCAATGCTGTCCAGTGTGGAAATGGACTAAGGCATAACACTGACAAGCAGGAAAGAGTAAAGAAATGGGGTGAATGCTGAATTTTAACTTTAAAATGATAGTCAGTTGAAATCCAGAGATACGTGAATCTCATAATCCCTTAGGAATGGCTAGCCTGAGATACTCAATATGTTCCTCCATGGAAGGATTAGTCCAGAGATTGAAGATAAAAGTGGACTTGAATGGCTTTATATGAGAAGAAAAGAAAAGAAAAGAAAAGAAAAGAAAAGAAAAGAAAAGAAAAGAAAAGAAAAGAAAAGAAAACTATTGGCAAGGAAAACCATGAATATTCAAATCTTAAAGTATTCACGAAAGGGGAATATATTTGTTTCTAAAGAGGCAACATGGTCAAAGAGCACTGCTGTTATCTGAGGCGGTTGATTGCTCTATCTAATGACAGATTGGGCCATAGGAAAAAAATAATATAGAAACAGCCTCTTTCTTTTGGGGATGGATTATTCTTTTTCTTCTTTCCTTTTTTGAGGGGAAGGGACTACCTAGAACTATCTAGTTTTTCCTGGCAGAGGGAAAGCTGTAACAGAAGGAACAAGGCCTTCAGCATTCAGCCAATAAATATAAGGATTGTTCCTTAAGTTTGAATATAAACACACATACCATATTCCCTTTCAAGACAGTTGCTTGTTTCTCCTAGCTTGGGATGTCCTTATTTTGTTCTTTGAGGTTTGAAGTGTGTGATGTCCAATTTCTTCTGATGTTAAGCTCACTTGCCTTTCCAAAAGCAATGATATTAATGGCAATAATAGCAGAAATAGGTTTAACTGCAAACAAATGGGACATTGCCTCAGTTTCCTTTTCCAGAATGAGACAGGGTCTTCTGAGTTGTGTTTTCCTTCATTGAAAAGGGATTTAAAGCAGCTTAGGCATACTTCCTGGCACTCATTTAATTACATTTGCAAAATTCCAAATTTTCTCCCCAAAGACAAATAGTTTCTGCTTGATCCAGCTATTATGGAGCTGTCTTTTGCTAGCTGTTGACTAATAACGTGACTGCACAAATATAGCTACGTAGTGCTGAGCTCCACAGAAACTCTGCAATCAATTTTTCTTCTATTGCTATTTTTTAAAAAAACACCTCAAAAATGGATAAAAGAGCCAAGTTTGAGATGTGAGAATTCAGCATTACACCATAGGTAAGATGAAGGTCATTTTTAGTAATATTTCCATATATAAAAAGTTTTCTGATCACTCTGCTACGCTAATTTGGGTCACCCAAGGATTGAAAAACGAAAGCAAACATACAGTTTGAAGTCGTATGATCATTTCAGTTTACTCCTTCCTTCTCTCCGATAGAGGAATGAGTACATTAAGAATGAGTTATTTTATAGCAAAGGGGTTTTTCCCCAATCTAATTGCTGCATAAAGGTAGGGCAAGAAGTGAGCTGGCTTCTAAAAGTGCTGTGGACAGGATTTGGCAGATGGGCAGATGGACAGGCTGATTCTGAAGGAATTCTGCATGTCTAAGAAATCCTCCCTCAATATAGAGAGCATGGAAGATGGCCTTGATGGAGATGAGCAAGAACTATAACCAAACAAAAAGGACAAAACATAAATACCTAACAAGCAGAAAGTATGTAAAGGAGACTCCAACAGGTACATCACTAATCCATATAAGCAGGGCTTTTTTTCCTCATAGAACGCTCAGAACGGAGTTCCGGCACCTTTTTTGGATGGAACCTTGTAGGGTAGGCAAGGAGGATTGTATGACATATGTGAGTTCCGGCACCTTTTTCTTTTACAAAAAAAGCACTGCATATAAGTATAAGAAAGAAAGGAAATACAGCACAATCAAACTTGCAAGATGATGTTATTATAAACCAGGGATCCATTGGCTGGCTCAGGAATTCTGGGAGTTGAAGTCCATAAGTCATAAAAGTTCCTCTCCTCTTGTGTAGCCAATCTCAATAAAAGTATTTTTTAGCCTTTCTGTAGAATTGATTTCTGGTCTGGACTATATCTCCCTTTAGAAGAATTTGAACTACAAAAGGATAGTGGCTGTGCAGGGAGAGACAAATGGGAAAGATAATCGGACAAATATATATATGACTTTCATCTGTGTTTTATTTTTAAAAAATAAATTTTAGAAAAGGACTTGTGGATTAGAGAGAAAAGAAAGTAAGTTTTACAAAGAGTGAGTGGTAAACTGTGGATAGCATTTATAAGTCAATTGTCATATACAGGTATTCCTGAACTTACAACAGCACTGAAAAAAGTGACTTATGACTTTTCACATTTACAACCATGGAAGGATCCCCTTGGTCACATGATCAGAATTTGGCTGCTTGGCAACAGACTTGTATTTTTGACCCTTGCAGGGTCCCAGAGTCACGTGTGATCCCCTTTTGCGACCTTCTGATAAGCAAAGTCAGTGGGGAAGCCAGATTCACTTAACAACCATGTTATTATTTTAACCAGGGCTTTTCAATCAGTGGTACATTGGAACTTGGCAGGTGGTACGCGACCATCCTGGAAAAGTGGTAGTGGGGGAGGGGAATGAGCTGAACTGGTAGCAGCACCGCACAAGCCTAAGCGAGTGATGGCTGGAGCTGCAGGGCTGTCAGGGCTCAGCAGAAGCACCAAGATCAGCGCCAGGTTCCAGCTGGAGCTCAGCACTGATCCTGGTGCTTCTGAGCCCAGAAGAAGCACCGATCAGCTGGAATGTTGCAGCATCTCCAGGGTCTTGTGATTTACATCCAGATGCTTGGCAACTGATTCATATTTATGATGGTCACAGTGTCCCAGGGCCATGTTTAAGTGACTAAAACCTGCTGCAACCACCCAGCAGGCGAGAATAAAAACCAAACACACTCCCACCCCACTTCCACTGTCAATCCTCAACAGAAATGCTCACAACAATGAAAACCTCAGACAGGAGGAAGAGCACCACCAGGCAGGCAGGTAGGTGTCTTGCTTGGTTGTGGCTTGGGGGGCATTTTTTTCAGTGCCATTATAATTTCAAACAGTCACTAAGTGAACTGTTGTAAGTCGAGGACTACCTGTACTTCATCACTTTTTCCCTTTTTTTTTGGTCATCAAGTTTTTGACACCTTGCTAGGCGACTGGTGGCACTCGGATATTGCCATATCCTAAAACTGGTACGATGGGTGAAAAGGTTGAAAAGCCCTGAATTTAACAACTGCAGTGATTCACTTAACAACTGTGGCAAGAAAAATCATAAAGAACTATCTCACTTAGCAACTATCTCACTTTGCAACAGAGGTTTTGGGATTAATTGTGGACGTAAGTTGAGGACTACCTGTATTTTTCTAGACTTTATTTCATATCACTGATTTCATTTTTAGGTCAGTATGAGGAAATACCTTCTGTGTGGTTTTGAGTCATAAACTGGTTCTTCTTGCCATATAAAATAGTATCCTGTTTTTTTCAAGTTGAAATTGATATGGAATACTTTTTTGTGACATTTCCTTGATGAAATCCTACTGTTTTTAGAAATTTATGTAACCAAGTAGTGTGCATGATGGTTAAATGCATGACACACCTTTAAATTGTCTTCACATGATCCACCCAGATGTAGGCAGCACATGCCCTACAATAGTTATGATAATTATTGGCTTTGTTTAAGTGCAGTTTATTCCTTTCTAATAATAGAAACATTACTAAACCGAAAATCAGATTTTATGATGGGATAATATTGTGATTCCTGAATAGGCATTGTCTTCATTCAGCTCTATTTATTCCCACTGGCATCACTAAATTAAATATAACTGACTATATGATATTACCATTTGGATTGCAAAACCAAACCCCACCATACGCGTGTGCATGTGTGCACAGACACACACACACACACACACACACACACAGAGAGAGAGAGAGAGAGAGAGAGAGAGAGAGAGAGAGAGAGACCAGATTTTGAAGAATATTTTAGCAAAAGGTCTGACATTAAGAAGATCTGTTTTTGTATTTAAAATTCTAACTGGAAATTTGGCTGGCTTTCCTTAAATTTTTTACTTACCTTTGCTTGCCAGTAAAATAAGAACATAGTGTTCTGTTTAAAGAACATGCATGCATCATAACTTGACACTATGAAATATATTTATTTTTAAAAGATATTTTGGTCATCTAGGGAGCTACAGAAATGCTGTGTCAAAGCCCAAGAAATCCAAAGAAATAATATCAGCTAGAGCTAAACCATGTCACGAAACTGCTAAATTTATTGCCCAAGAAGTACAGAGTAGGTATCTTGCATTCTGTATGTTGATGAACAATGAGACTGGGTATAATTTAACTCCATAAAAGTCTGCAACAAGACCCTTATGAGTGGTTCTTACTGAATGCAATAAATGTTAAACCAATAGGGCATCTTATAAACAATTTTGCAGTGTTACAGATTTACATACTCAGGTGATGCCTAATTAAATTGCCCTAAAGAACTTAATAGCATGACATTTTTATTTCATAGTGAAGCTTTAAAAGTTTTATTCTTGTTTATTGAATTCTTATCGTGCATTTCCAATAAAGAAGGATCATTGGAGAGTCCATTTGCTTAGCAAACAGTTTATAATGCTAAAAAAAGACAATAGAAATTCATGTCTTTTGAGACAAAAATATTGATGACCAACAGTGCACTGGATGCCATCAAGTACACTTTAGAGAAACAGGAAACTGTTGAAAGAAGTCGCAATCTATACTAACACCACAGCTTGCCTCATAGATGCCTTTTTTAAAAAAAAATAATACTTTATTTTCTAATTTCTTTTCCACATTCATAGTAGCTCTGGGTCAATTTTGCTTGTTCGTTTTTTTGACTCTCTAAGTCACCTCATCCTGGAAAGCGTCATAGAATTAAACAACCACACAGTGAAAAACAATCACATCTATTAAAATGGAAACCATTGGAGAAGCGAATCTTTTATCTATATTCAGCACAATTCAGAAAGTCCATCTATCTATCTAACCAAAGACACGTTTTAAACAGTACTTTTTTTGTAAAAGAAAAAGATGCCGGAACTCACACATATCATACAACCCGCTTTGCCTACGCTACAAGGTTCCATCCAAAAAAGGTGCTGGAACTCCGTTCTGAGCGTTCTATGACAAAAAAAGTCCTCGTTTTAAGTAATACAGTATTTAAAGTTGCACAAGATGGGAGCCATTTGCATTTCTGTGATAATACTCTTCCAAAGCCCAAGGGCCATAACAGAAAAGGTTCATCTTTTGGATCGAAAGCACATAAAAATGCAAGTAGAAAAATAGGGACCACTGCGGTGGGAAGGTAACAGCGTTCCGTGCGCCTTTGGTGTCTAGTCATGCCAGCCACATGACCACGGAGATGTCCTCGGACAAGTGCTGGCTCTTCGGCTTTGAAATGGAGATGAGCACCGGCCCCTAGGGTCGGAAACAACTAGCACACATGTGCGGGGGAACCTTTACCTTTACCTTTAGGAGATATTACTTAATCGCAGGGATCCAAAGCAAGCCCACCCTGTTGGAGTGCACAAGATGGGCAGACATTGCAAGATATTTTGGTGGTTGATGACCAAATAAAGAGACTTGTCTTCAGTGGTGGGATTCAAATATGTGAAAAACTGCTTCTCTATGTGAATTTCACTTCTGGAAGTCCATTCTGGGCTTGGGCAACAAAAAAATAGCTACTGGTTTTGCCAAAGTGGTGCGAACCAGTTAAATCCCACCACTGTTTGTCTTGATATTTCAGGACACATCTAGTAAATAAAAAGATGTCTTAGTGTCCTTCATATTTCATTCATCACCTTTCTTATTCATACCTATGTTTTATTAAATTTCATCATACAAAATACAAATAAAAATAAAGATAGTAGAGAGACAAAAGTAGAGGGGAAAAGAAAAAAAATATTAACTTCCATCTCTTTTAGCACAGTAGAATAAACATAGTAAGCTACAACTTCAACCTTTTACTTTGACTTATGTACTATACTAGCTATTTCTATAACAGATTTAACAGCAAATCACAAAGTCAAACTTTCAATTTTTTTTCTGTCCTGAGCACAAAGCCTAGAAATTTCCAAGCAGAAACAAAACTAGTTCTATTTTTTTTTATTAAAGCAGTTAATTTTTCTGTCTTGGAAGGCTCCAACAGTTTTTCCATCCATTTTTCCATTATAGGGATTAATACATCTTTCCAGTTTTGCACATAAAGAATTCTTGCCACAGTCAGCATATACAATGACAAACTTCCAGATCTTTTTAAAGTTCCTTTCCAGATTTCCTAAAAGAAAAAAATCTGATATAGTTTTATATTTCTTTTAAGAACCTTCTGCATTAAAATATAAATCTGGCCCCAGCATCACCTATATTCTAAGTACTTCTAATTTGAATTAATAAAATATAATATTTAATCATTATCTGCTTGTAATATTTAATTATAAGCTGCCCAGAATTGCCTTATTTGGGATTGGGAAGCATATACATTTCATAAATGATAATGAATAAATTGTAATATTTATTTAAGAATCTTATGCTAGGGTATTATCCACTTTAGCATTTTTATTATAATTGTTTATAAAATATCATATTATATTATTTTTTAAAATACCAATATGTATGTTTGGCTTCTCTGGATTAAAGTTACAAGAGAATTCAATCCTTCATTCTATCTGAAGCAAATTTCAGTATTTGATTCCAATGAAATCCAGTGTAGAAAATGAACAGGTATGGTTAGCATTTCTCTTTCCTAACATAGGACATGGTTTTATTTTGTTTTGTTTTGTTTTGTTGTTTTGTTTTGTTCTGTTCTGTTGTTGAGCTTTCTAGTAACTTGTCTGGGAATGGGTGAGACTGATATGCAAAGTTTGGTTGGGGATCCTTAGGGAAGCTAAATACATCTATTTGCATTTTGGAATGGTCACAAGAGAGAATAATGTCTCTACACAATGGTGGGACAATTAGGAAGGGTATAAAAATGTAAAATCAGTTTTAGGGATAGGCAGACCATGCAGGCCAATACAATGAACTACATCAGCCCTGACTTTCCTGTTAGAGCAAGAAGAATTTTAGAGAGCAAAGATCTCTGTTTTTGAGAACTGTAACATGGTTCATCAGACCCTTCCCCCTTTTTAATGAATCTCTTAGTTCATTTCATTCCAATCCATCACAGTCATAGAATGTATGTTTAGAACACAACACGTATACACAAAACTGTTGTCAAATACAGCACCATAAGTTTACTGAAAGAATATAGGTAGAAATAAGAGAATGTTTTCTAAATGGTGATTCATTTTCAGCCTTGCTCCAGGTGGGTCATATTCCCATTAATTTCCCTATGTTGGCCTCCAGTTAGATGACAAGAAAGCTGTATACTGAAGAAAATAAAAATACAAATAACTGATATTTCTTGATTAAAATTAATTACTGTTGTTTTTAAATAAGATTGTGTTTCTTTCAGAGGCAGTTGTTATCTTCTCTAGTGATTTAGTCTTTTTTTGTGAATTTTTCACAAAAGTGACTCAAATGGTTAACAGAAATTAAAAATCTAAGAAGACTTCTGAATCTAATATGTGAGACCTACATCCTGGAGATCAAATATGATATGTCTTGCATAATCCAGTTGAAACAAGCTTATATAAACTACCTGGATTTATATCTCAGTCTGAGATGGAGAAGAAAAACCATGGCACCTACAAGGATTGTTTTATTGTCTTCAGTGCATTCAAGAGAGCCATTTGGCTTCATTGGAGGAAGTAGGCTTCTGCTTATGCAATACAGGTAAATCCTTGATTTATGACTGTAATGGAGCATGCCCATCATGGTCATAAGTCATGATGGTCATAAAAAAGGTTGATTATACAACCAACCTCATTTTATATGATGGTTGTTTAATGGTTTGGTCTGGGCATAGTTTTGTTGATGTAAAATGCAGTCATATGACTTCAGAAAACTGCAGGGGGAGAGATGATGACATTCGAAACTTTGAAGTTGGGTCATAAGTAGGCCCCAGGTAGGTCCATTGTAACTTTGAACACTCATAAGTCAAGGAATACCTGTTCAGCACCAATCCATTTTTATTTTTTTTTGGCTAGAAGAAGGGAAGTTTTGATAAATACAAAAATCTCAATGAAGAGAGCTATTCAACTGTATATACAGTATATATGTGATGAAGCGCATTACTAATGTACATCAGTCCTGCCTTGCAATAGTAATAATAATTGATCAGAGCTAAAATAACAAGTACTTTTATAAAATATTGGAAAACTTTTACAATTTTTTTGCTGAAAACTTGAAAAAATGAAGGAATTATGGATTTGATCACTGAAAAAGGATTTAACAAGTAAATGGAGGAATTTTTGTGGTGTTAAAGAGGCAGAAAGTGTAATGAATTCATTCAGAACAATTGAAAAAAGTTAGAAGTGCTTTCTTTTTCTGATTCTTCTTTCTCTAATTCTTATTCTTTTTTATCTTGTTTTTCACAATACTTTTTATTTTTTTATTTTTTATATTCTTTCTTTACATTTATTTTTATGTATGTAAAAATTTTCAGTACAATTTATATATAAGAAAGCAATAGTAATAATGGTAATATTATTGAATTTATATAGCCATCCATTTTCTGTATGTTCATATCAATATAATTCAAACAAAATCATTAAAAACCTGTTGAAAATAGTTAAAAAAACTATAATAACAAAAAAGATGGACAAGAGTACCTTCTAAACTTACACAAAATGCAGCCATTTAATAATATGTAATAGCAATATAACAATAATAACTGCAATGTCAGAGCATTCTTCTTAGGATAATTGTAGAGAAATTATCCTAATTCTTAATAATTAATTAGAGCATATTATCTTTCACTGAGTGTTCCTGGTCATCCCACTCTTAAGCTAAATCACAGGGAAGTCTCATGATAACATGTCACCAGAGTCATTCATAGGAAGGATTAAAAAAAAACCTTGCTAACTTAAAAATCAAGGCCATATCCATTTTTTAATGTGCCTCAGGGTGGAGTTTCAACCACATGGGAAGGGCCACCATCCTAATTTTCTTCATTTCCAAAGTCATTCCTATATGCTACTTATGAGACGTTTTTAGAACAAAAAATGTTCCAGAAGAACAATAAAATATCTGGTCCCAGCAATCTCACATTAATAAAAGTAACTCAATAAATTCTAACATTCTTCAAATGAAGTAAATCAGGCTCAGTACATCAGTATATGTGTATAGGCTTTTACTGGAATTATCTTAAACAGAAACATAAATATTTATCAAAAATATTTCTTTGGTTTAAAAATGGATGGTGGAAAATTCCTATTTTATTGAATAACAAAAGAGATATAAGCAAGGAGAGGAAAAATAACAGAGTCCATTGAGCCAAACTCCACATTCAGAACTCATTTGTTGACCATTAAACTTCAGCAGTTTTAGAGTCCAAAGAAGGAAATCTCTATTTTAATTCATTACCAAAATCCCGTTAGTAAAAGTTAAAGAATTACAGCATAATTTCACACATAGCTAAAATGAGACAGTACACCAGCATGTAGATACAGCACCTTTTCCAAAGATACATTGAGGATTTTTAAAGTTTTTAGCCTGAATATTGGTGGGATAACATAAGCTTTCAAAAAGATCGAGATGGCAGCCATGACCATAAACTCACTCCATTTTAATATGCATTAGTTACATGACAGAAAAAGTGGTGGCTGCTAGCGTGACTTTTTTGATTAGTGGCTATGGTGGCCTTGAGTAGAGGTTTATCATAACTCGAAGGAACTGGGTTAAAGAAAAAGATTTATGATATAATTTTCAGTCTTAAAATAATGAACATTCTTCAGCTTTCTTGGGATAGAACATATTTTTTAGCGTATCAATCATTCTAATTTTCTTCATGATCTTTAGTTTACTTTGACCTTTTCATTAGGCTTTGGAACAAGTTTCTGTTTATTTCTTAATCTGAGAACAAAACAAAGCACCCAGTTTATGCAGTTGCCCCCATTTTCCATTCTATGATGGTTCCTATTCCAACTTGGAGTTGAGATTTATGCAGCACACAACATTAAAATCCCATCTCATTGGGATTATCTGGCATGCTTCTCAAGAACATATCTCTGTTAGGGCAGTCATTGTGTAAAAGACAATAACTGACAATACAAATAGACTGTCCATTCATATTTTGTAGCTTACTCTCCAAATAATTCTGAACAGTAGCCAGGTGCTTTATATTTAATCACTAACAGCAGGTGGTATTTGTCCACTACCACAAAATGTGGGGATAATTTTAAGTGATAGGTTAAATTTATGCACACTGATCACACACTTTGTCCAGATGCTCACAGGCAAGATCAAATGGAAAATCTGTCAGAAGGTATCTGAACTTCCAGATTCATAGTATCTTCAGATTTCCTCTGAGAGAAATCTTAATTGTTTTTAACAAATCTTAATCAAAGATGGATCTTCCTAAAAGATATCTTGCCTTATAAAAGATTTTATTTTCAAAGCACAAGCTTGAAATGAAGTGGATGGTTCCAACTGCTGTTTTCTACACCTCACTTCAAAGATGTCTTGCTCAATTATTGTAATATCACAGCTACACAAAATTACTGCATCTCCAGCTGGGATAATAATGCAGCCCACAGGAAACAGCTGCCATATGGTCAGTGGTCAAAAAAAGCATAAAATGCTTATGTGTGGAAACCAATGTGCTTGTCACTAGTAAATAGATATATGTCATGAAATCAGATGGGAATATGACCAACAGTGCTGCCAGACAAGACTTTTATTATGTAGCCACACTGCCACATTCACATAACTGTGCTTCTTCTCTTCTAGGAATGACTCCAGGAGTAGAGTTTTGTGCAACTGTTTCCTTTTCTCCTTTGTATTTTCCTAGTGTGGAAAATGAGATGGAAGAAGCAGAGGTAAAATATGCGAGAGAGACAATCCTATTTGAACTATCTGTAAAATCTGCTAATGAGGAAGAGTGATGGCAGATACAGGTGACATCTGGGACTTGTCCTTCCCATAAATCTTTTTGTAACTCAAGTAAAATATCACATTTATGGTTTTTGATAGCATGCAGAATATTTTGAGCTGTATTTAGCAGGCGGATAAAGTATCATAATTAATTATAGAAGAAATCACACATGGAAAAATAAAAGAAAAGTATAAATAACGGCATAGAAATGAAATAAATCTATGAGGCATAAATTTCTTTGTTGAGATGAAAAGATCATCTATGCAAGGTTTTCCTTTTTCCTTTTTCCACAGTCTCTTCTTATTTTCCCTTTTCTTCTCTGTAGGTGGCAGCTGTGAGATTAAGATTCTCAACTCTGAGAAAAGGATGGAAGGACCTAAGAATTTAAAATAAATCTCCCCAAGATTCCTGTAGGGGTCTATTTTCAGACACTACCAAAGTAGAACTATGGATACTGTATGAATACTGTTCGTTAGTAGTTATCTGGTCAAAATTCCCCATTAAAACTTCATCCCTAAAAAATGAATAATTCTAAAAGTTGAGTGCAAAAATGTTTTTTAAAAGTTAAAATAGGGCAGGGGTGTCAAACTCAATTTCACTGAGGGCTGCATCAGCACTGTGATTGCTCTCAGGGGGCCAGGTGGGTGTGGCCTGAGTGGGTGTGGCCTACTGGATGAGCGTGGCTAGAGTGCGTATGGCCTACTGGGTGGGCGTGGCCAGCTCTACATCGTTCGCATCAAGGGTGCCTATGGGGACCTGGGGAGGAGTGGGACAGATCTGAGGGTCTTTGGCAGGAGGAGGGTCTCTGGGACAGGGCCAAGACAATGTGGGCTGTTCCCTCACTGTTTCCAGGATGGCTTTGCGGGCCACATGAAACCACTTCGCGGGCTGGATCCGGCCCCCAGGTCTTGTGTTTGACATGTCTGAAATAGGGCAATATTTTAGAAGGCTACCTGGAGAAACTGCTTGGGGGAAAAAATCAGATAAATGTATTTTTAAAAAGGAAGCAGTATAACAAAATCTCCATAACTTAGAAAAATTGGGAAACAAACACAAAACTTTTTTCAAGTTTTTGCTTAATTTTTAATGGAGCAAATTATTAATTAATTTTATGAATAATGAAAAAGCATCCTTCTGATTAGCACTGATTAGCCTCTGTGGAAAGATTTCAGCCCATTTGGATTCTCTGCTCTTTTGCATGAACAAATATCCTGGAAGTCTGACATGTGTATCCATCTCATTCCCTTTTAACCTAAAATAAAAAATGTACAACACAGATGGTTTAATTATGTAGCTCATGAGTTCCATGCTTATGAACCTTCATTTTAGTTACTTTTATGAAAAAGCATAAATTCAGTGAGCATATTTCTAATATCTTTTCACTTTTTAAAGTTCCTTACAAGATAAAATACAAATAGAAACAAAATGTGAGAAATTTAAAGAGAGAAGTGCAGAAAAAAGTGAAAAAGAAAGAAAAGCAAGTGGTTTCTGGGCAGTAGAATATAAAAAAGTCACAGCCTTAACTTTTTGCTAAATGTTACAAACCATTTCTGTAACAACAAAGTCATTTTAAAACTTAAAATTAAAGTTTCATTTTTTACAGACTTGAGTACAAAATCCAGAAGTGGTTTCAAAATGGAAACAAAACTAGATAAATTCTTATTGTTAATTAGTATACTCAATTTTGCCATATTTGCCCAGTGAGTGTATTTCTAGTATGACAGTTCTAGAAAACATTTTAGAGTGAGAAAAGTGAAATCTGAACACCATTATACTGATGACAATTTCCCACTCCACTTATTTAGTTATTTATTTAATTTTTATGCCACCCATCTTCTCTATATAAGGTGATTAAGGGGAGCTTACAAGTTGTAAAACAAACAGAAAAATAATTAAAATATATTAAAATATTAAAACTATGCACATTAAAATTTAAAAACTGTACAAAAACCAATACTAAGAGATGGATGGCCCAAAGAAGAGATTTTCTTATCCAGTCAACCAGCTCCAATGGTAAGTGTCCTGCTTGAGGCCCCAGATTTTTGGATTTGGTTTGATCTAAGATGCTCAAAGTCTTTATGAGGACAATTTGAGAATAAACCTCCATTTGGTTTTCAGTGACAGACATTCACAGATACAGATCTTTTATTATACACATTAGAAAACTACAACATTACATTACTTTACATTACATTACATAATCGCCATTCAAATTAAGGCACCTGTCATAATGTCTTACTAGGTTTGAAATTCCTTCTGCAAAAAAATCTCCCACCTGGGAATGAAGCCAGCCTGTAACAGTATTGTGAAGCACATTATCATCTTTGTAGCGTTTCAATTCAAGCCATTGTTTCATGTTCCTGAAGAGGTGGTAGTCGCTCGGCACCAAATCTGGGAGATAGTGTGTGTGGGGTGGGGGGGGGGTGATCAAAAACATCCCAATTGAACTGCTTCAAAAGTTCTTGGGTGTGGGTGAGCATTAGCGCTCCAAAACCACATCGGAAGTCAGCATTGTTATGGATGGTTCATCTGAGTTTTCATAATATTTCACAGTAGACCTCTGAATTGATGGTCAAACCACACTCATGAACTTCACTAGCAGTACTCCTTTGGCATTCCAGAATACTGGCAGACAATGTTTGCCAAGCTTTTTTGGGTTTGTTTGGTGAGTGTCTATAACACACCATTGATTGCTTTTTGCTTCTGGAGTTCAGGTACAACACCCAGGTTTCATCAGCAGTCACAATTCTGTTAAGAAATTGTTCTCCTTCCTCAGCATAATGCATGAGAAAGTCCAAAGTAGATCCCATTCAGTGTGTTTTGTGCCTCTCAGAAAGGAGTTTTGGTACCCAACGAGCACAGAACATGCGGTGTGTCGAATTTTCTGTCACTACCTTGTACAAAGCAGGCTGAGAAATTTGGGGAAAGTGTAAAGAAAGTGCAGGTATCATGAATCAAGGGACTTCACAGACCTTTTTATCAATTTCCTGCCCGAGTTCATTGCTGATTACAGATGGGCAGCCACTTCTTGCCTCATTGTGCATGTCAGTCCATCTATCTTTAAGCATATGACACCATTGACATATGACATCATCACTCACCACATTTGGCCCATAAACATTACACAGTTCATGATGAATTGCAGCTGCTGAAAATTTTTTCACACACAGGAATCGTATTACTGCACGCACTTCACATTTGGTGGGATTTTCTATGGCAGGGTTCATTTTCAATTGATCTAGCTGATGAATCAACTGCAACATAACGTTCTCCTTCCACTCCTCACTGCCTACTGAATTACTGCCCATGGTGCCATAGGACGGGCGTTGCTATCCCTGCCTATTTTTCGCATGTGCTCAAACGGAGGTTTATTTCTGAATTGCCCTCATATTACAACATAACTTCACTGTAGCACACAAACCAACTAAAGTCCTCCAAAATATTGTAAGTAAACCAAAAGACCCCGCAGTCCTTGAAGAAAAACAGTGTAAGGATTATAACATCCATTATGTAGGACAGACAGGAAGAAGACTGGCAAAAGGCATCCATGAACACCAACAAGCAGTCAGAAGACATGATGAAAACTCCTTAGTTTCATAACGCAAAAACAGGCTTAACCATAGTTTTAACTCAGAACCATCAACACGTTAGACCAAGCCAAGTCCAAAAATGCAAGAGAATTCACTGAAACCTGGTACTCAGACATCAACAGGCACATGGACATAAACAACATCTACATACCATTGAAAAGAGATAATCAAAAAGCCACAAAGAAAACAAAGAGACCAAAACACCTCCTCACCACTAATCAACAGATGATTAAATATTAACACCAACATTAGGCCAACAAAACACAAACAATATTAATCAAAGAACTGTCAAAGAAGCTGACAGTAAACAAAAACCCAATAAAAAAACTACTAAGATGACTCCCACCAACACTAATAGGACAAGCCACTAGAATACAAACTGAGAGCAAACCCCACTCCCAACTAGCTCTGATGATGTTACCTAGTTTGGTGATAACATATCTGGAAGAAAATAACCAAGCCGAGAGAGTGCCAAAGACCCCCACATCCAATTGAAAATCAAAAAGGATATGATGATGATGGTGACACACATTTTAAAAAGGGAACAACTTCATGGTTACAATTGCCACTTTGATTTTTTTTACCCATCACCTCATCCCCAATTGCCCCAAATGGCCCTAAGACTTTACCAATCGATGCTAATGAAGTTCAGAATAGAGGGGGTGTGGCTTTATTGTGCTGTACTGTAGTGTTCAGTTATGAATTTACTATAGACTCTGAAAGGGAGTCTTACTGGAAAACAGATATCTTTCAATTACTTTTTGAAAAAAATTGTTCATCAATCCAAATTAATCTTAAGGTAAAGGTAAAGGTTCCCTCACACATGCATGCTAGTCGTTTCCAACTCTAGGGGCCGGTGCTCATCTCTGTTTCTCCGAGGATGTCTCTGTGGTCATGTGGCCGGCATGACTAGATGCCAAAGGCGCATGGAACGCTGTTACCTTCCCACCGTAGTGGTCCCTATTTTTCTACTTGCATTTTTACGTGCTTTCGAACTGCTAGGTTGGCAGAAGCTGGGATGAGTAACAGGTGCTCACTCTGTTACGCAGCACTGGGGATTCGACCCACCAAACTGCCAAACTTCTGATCAACAAGCTCAGCATCCTAACTCACTGAGCCACCACATCCCTGGAAAATTAATCTTAAACTGGATTAATTTATTCATTTGCTTTCTTGGAGACTATATTTGTGTGGCAAGATCACATCCTCCCAGCACAGCGTAATAGTTAATGAAAAGATACTGTATGAAGCAAACTGTGAGGAAAGCCATTATTCAGTGCATTCACCAGGCTGTGAAAGGAACTGGCAGAAACATGCTGCCCTTAAAATGGTCCTCTGTTCCTGAGATTTTGTCAGTTCTGATCTCTGGCAAGATCAATATATGAGCAGTTTCCTCATTTGAGTGAAAATATTGGAAGAGATTGTCTGAAGAGATCCATTAAAACCAATGGTCTTCTTTCAATAGCCATGATTAATTTTAGTTTTATTGATTTAAAGTATCTATTTTAGCTATATAAAGCCAAGACTGTTCATCCGAGAAAGCAGAGTAATATAGGTTGTTTACAGTTTTTGAGATCCCTGATAATAACAATGAAAAAAAGAGCACTGTTCTGTACCAGCCTGCTACCGGCCCTGCAGGTAAGGCAGGGACAACCCCTTTTACAAGAAGGCAAGAGGCTGGAACTAAGCCTGCCAAATTTATTAACATAAAAACATAAACAGAGCAAAGAGCAAACACAAACCATGAAACAGGAACTATTCAAATGGTTGCCTTCAGCAAACCAGCCCTCCCACGCATTCCCCTTTTATACAGTTTAGGGCATGGCTTCTCTCTGCCTCCTTCCAAGGTGCCCCATTGCCTTCCTCTGTTTACTCCTGATTGACTGCCTCCTGCATCAGGCGTCCTTGAACAGGGCCAGCTGTGGGTCATCTTCATCCACGCTGTCAGGCTCACACAGGTGGGAGGGGCCTGGCTGAGGGCTCTCATCAGCAAGCTCTTCAACACCCTCAGCAACCTCTCCAACACCCCCCTCCTCCTCCTCTGAGTCGTCCGACCCAAATGCCGAACCCACAGGCTGACCCTGAATCACAACAAGCACACATAAAAGTGGGCAAGTCGTTTAGTTTTATAAAGAACAAAAAATAGCAAATTTGACCTTATTCACTTAAATAATAAGTTGCCTCTTCTCCTCTCATCCACTCGAAAGAATTTGATTAGTTTTCTAAATCAATTCTGATAGTAGAAATTTGCATATTTGTATAGCTTAGCTGAATTGTAGAAAATGTTATTTTCTTCAATGATCTAAAGGGTTTGATTTTTTCCCCCTGAAATTTCACTATCATCCATAAGCCAGGAGGACAACAAGCAGGCACAGAGTGATACGTACTACCTGACAATTTTGGGAAAATATAATCCATAAGAGCCCAAGAATTTGAGGAGGGGGATTGAATAATAATAAATTGAATCAATAAGTAAACCTAATGTCCAAAATCAACTGCCATATCTTCATGGACCTAGCTTGTTGTCCTAAATTCAGAAGGTCAAATGGATATATTTTCCAAGTCTTTTTGGGCCACCCAATTCTTCACAGCTTGTCATCTCCCCGTTTAACATGAAGTAAGAAAGAGATCTAGGTTTCTTACTCTGTTGCCAAATCCGGCCTTCTTAAAACATTGCATGAAATGTTTCTTTTGTGGCTCATTATTTTGAACAGTGATGGAAACCAGCTCCCCAGGAATTTGTTGACTTTTTTCCTAAAGAAAAAGTCTTTTTTCCTAAAGGGAAAGTTGGTGTCAAAAAGGGGGAGTATGGCAGTACCATGTTCCTGAGCTAATGCGTTGCCCACGGGATTTTTGACAGAAACTTGGCATCAATCAGTCCTATTAAAATGACAGGAGGCCTGGCAGCTCTTAGCCCTGCCTGCAGGATGTACTAATATTTACAAACAAAAAAGAATGTTTCTGGCTTTGTTGAAATAACACCACTTTCTTCATTTGACTGTTCTTTAAAGCAGACCTTTGCAAACAGCTACCAGAAAGGGACTGGCAGGCAGGAGTAAAGCAAAGATCTTTCATCAAATACTAAAGTTTACTTTGAGCCCCAAAGTGGTCAAAACTATATCAAACAAATTGTGGGTCTGTATATGCAGCCTTAAGTTATACTATTATTCTAAGTGTGTCTGCGCGCGTATGTGTGCATATAAAGTAAACAAGCACCCATTTATTCTAGATGTATGCAAAAAACAGGCTGTGATCACAATTGAATACACAATGAAAAATTCATTAATCTTCACAGTGCTAAAAACCTCTGCAGTTTAAGAATGCACAGTACATGCAGATCTTAACAGAGCCTTAAAACGCAAAGGGGGCAGGGGTAAAGTAAAAAGTATTATTAAACTCTGTAATTGTCAACAATTTCTGATTTGTTTGATCACTTGCTCATCTGGGGGGCTAAGGTAGGGACATTTTCAACTTACAAAAGCTGTCTGAAGCCTGAGGACTGCAGAAATATCATGATACAAAATTATAAAAAAATACTAATGTCCAAATGATTCTTTTTATCCAAATGTTCAGGTTTTTCTCATCTACAGTACCTCAGGGCTGAAATATTTAGCTCCTTATGGAGTATTTAGCATTGGAGATGAAGGAACACATTTATCTTAAAGGCTAAGTATGAGATTTCTAAGTTATTAGGTCCTGCATACCTTCCTTGAATATTATTGACTCTGAATTACTGAAGTTTCATTCTGTACACAGGGAGAAATTTTATTATTTCACTCTGCAGTGTCATCTCTATCATGGCCCTAACCTTTGGCAGGTCTAGTTAATACCACTGGCAATTTGCTTATTTTTCTACACCCTTTACCACTTTTCAAACACTGTAAATCTCAATAACTGTCAAGCTTGACTTAAATCATTTATTTCCTAGGAAAGCTTAGATATTTCAAAATACAGTAGTACTGAAATATCAATATTTCAAGGTTTTTTTAATAAGGATCTTGATATATTCAGATTTTGGGACTGGAAGCATTTATGCATTATGCTGTGCTTTCCTTCTCTTCATTAAAGTAGCCCGAGTTTTTTTTAAGGCTTCCACAAGGAGCCATTGCTTGGTTTCAATGATTTTAATTAGTTAAGAACTTTAAAAAAGCAACATCTTTCTAGTCTGGCTCATGCAAAATACCTGAAAAGGATTCTATTGCTTTAATGTATAGGAGAGAGATGCTGAATATATGCAATGAACCTTTTCAAATATAGTTTAGTTTAGTGCATGCAGTAATCTTCAAGCCAATATCATTGTTGTGATGGGTCACATGTCATTACCCAAACAAAAGTCACTTTTGCCCAGTGTTGGGTTATTAACCCAGGTTTGGGAAGTGCTGCTATGGTGGTTGCATTCTATCTTTAGATATTCTGTAGATACAGCTTGGTCTAGATTTAGATGTTCAGGCATAAATGATTGAATAGTGTATACAAAATTTGAACAAAAAACTGTTAGACAATAAAGGATGAGATCATTCATCTCTTTATGAAGAAATAGACATGTGCAGTTCTCTTGACATACAGTACATCTATGGTTGTTAAGAGAAAATGCTGCAAATTTACTTACAACTAAATGGTATGTCAGAGTAATATTTTCCCTCTTCCTGTGGTAATCTATTGAGGTCAGTGACTCAGTATTGAATCTGCAATAAAAATGCTAAAATTTGATGGCATTTTCTATCTTAATTTTTTTTTTAAAAAAATGGTGTCATCTGATAATCTCAAATATTGAACTATAGACCAGCCCTCTCAATATAAGAAACCCACCCCCCCATTACTCTTCTTTCAGAAGAGTTTTGTTAGTAATTTTTCCCAGAGTAGAATGCACAGACTTCAAAGACACTTATTGCTACTTATAAGGAAGTGTGGAAAACAAAAAGCTAGCTTGTTGTTACTATATTGAAGTGGCACCTACCAAAGGAGGAGAGGCAACTGCAATGTCATTGCTTTGTCTTCCACTCTCCTTATTTCTTGCCCTGTCATTTCAAATAAATAAATAAATAAATAAATAATAAACAGATTCTGGATCTGGGTTGTCAAAATTCAGATATCAACTAGATGGCAGCAAACAGAAATTTTTGTATTTCCTTGTAGCCAGCTAGTTGTTGTGTACCTTTTTTGAAGTTCAAATTGTTTGTTTGTTTGTTTGTTTGTTTGTTTGTTTGTTTGTTTGTTTATTTATTTATTTATTTATTTATTTTTGGGACTTATATGCCACCCTATCTCCCGAAGGACTCAGGGTGGCTAACAACAATAAAAACAACAATACAAAAGTTAAAAGAAATTAAATAAACAGCCCGAATAAATAAGTTAAACTAAACAATTAAAAATTAAAAAACATTTTAAAAAACCCTGTCATCAGTCCAGGTCAGCCTGATGAAAAAGAAATGTTTTAAGGCCACGGCGAAAGGACCGGAGATCCGGGGCCATCCGGAGCTCAAGGGGAAATTGGTTCCACAGGGCTGGCGCTCCCACAGAGAAGGCCCTCCCCCTGGGGGTCGCTAGCCGACAATGCACAGGATCACAACAAGAGATGGTCAGGAGGCCCAGCAGCCAACATCTACTTTGTTCACAGAATAGGCAGCTTCTCTACCAGCTCAGGATCTCTTCTTGCTTGCCTTACACATAAAACCTAGCCAATAGAATAATGGAATAGAATAATCTATTTTTCATGGTTTGTACAGTAAAATCTCATATTGTTACCATAAATAGATTTGAATATATTTGTAGTTTCAGAAATTTTGTTATATGTGGAGACTCTGGGGGATGGGATATATGTAGATTTATAATTCATAACTTAGTTACCGTATTAAGATTATAGATGGTCATGGCTTGGATGTCACAGAGCTCACCAATCAACCTCAAATTTTAACATGCAAAGTTTAACATAACGTGAAATGAAAATATGATTTTCAACACTCAGGAAAAATATTTATATTTCAAATAACAATATAAAATCGTAAAAAATTAAAAATCTATCTTGTTGTGATCTTATTATCCATTGCAGTGTAGGGTTAAGATCAGGGAGAACCCATTTCAGGACCAACCTCAGCAGTGGAGGCTAACTGAGTTGCTCCCTCTTAATGCAACCGGCTTCCCAAGAATGGTACTGGGAAAGTAAAAGATGTGATTAATGTCACAATGAAACGGAGGAAAGAAATCCCTCCTTGATACCGAAAAGTATTATTTTAATTAATTATTTTCATTATCATCTTAGTTATGCATCTGGTTTCAGTTGCTAAATGTTACTGACTTTTTGTATGGCAAAAGTCTCTGAGAATTCTTTCCTAACCAGTATTGTTTCCATTTCAGGAAACATCTCTGCCTCCCGTGAACTTATAGGAACCCAGGATGTTTCCGGTGCTCTTTCTTTCTTTCTTTCTTTCTTTCTTTCTTTCTTTCTTTCTTTCTTTCTTTCTTTCTTTCTTTCTTTCTTTCTTTCTTTCTTTCTGTCTTTCTGTCTTTCTTTCTTTCTTTCTTTCTTCCTTCTTCCTTCCTTCCTTCCTTCCTTCCTTCCTTCCTTCCTTCCTTCCTTCCTTCCTTCCTTCCTTCCTTCCTTCCTTCCTTCCTCCCTCCCTCCCTCCCTTCCTTCCTTCCTTCCAGTCATTTTAGGCCAAGGCAGATGTTCAGCAGGATCCATGGCTTATCTGACCAAAAAAAATAATAATAATTACATTAAAACAATAGGTAAGTAGCAAACTAGTAAGTAGCACATAAAACACTAGCTTTTAGCATAATCTTTATTTCAGACAAAAGCTTTGGGTACTGTATAACCTGAATTATAATTTTATAAAGTAAGTTAATTTAATATGTAGAATCATACAATATAGGCCAATTTCCTTCCATGCCCAAATATGGATTTTCTGCACTGCATTTGTACAGTTATTGAACTAAAAGAAAATGAAGGCAAATGCCACTGCAGCAGTTAAAAGGAAGAATTCTCATGTGTCCCTAGAGATGGGTATTATTGTTGTAAACACTCATCTTAAGACAATAACTGGCCTTTCAAGAGGGTGCTAAGTGAAAATTTGCACTTTGGGTTCCATCTGTGAGTCTCTGGTTTACCTTTCCATGTTCTGAGAGAAATGCTTTTGAGAACAAAGACAAAAAGAATAGAAGACATTGATTGGCAATTCATTGTTAGAAATCTTTTATCTTAAAAGATAAAAGTACTTCAAAATGGAATGCATCATGATTCCTGCTCTTTCAGCATATAGATTTGTGCTTCTGAGAATAACAGCTTAATAACTTCAAAAATCAAAGGGTAATTTAAAAAAAAAATAGTTCTTTTTGAATAGCTTAGGTATACATTGCATTCTACCACTGTTTTCAATTGCCTATAATGTTGAGAGTAAAACTGTCATCTCCTCTAGGGAACAGATGGTAAATGCACTAAAGTTGAAAGTAATTCTCCAGTGAGTTGTAATTCACTAATATGTGCTCCAAACTGGTAAAAAAAAAAAGTGACATTTTTGTGGCAAAAACAATCCCCTTTGGCCACAGGTTAAGCATTTGCTATTAAAACTGAAGTATGTCAGAAGAACTGTTTTTAATGCCCAACTGCATTCAGCATGAATCAATATGGTTGGGTGATATATGCCTTTGCTACTATTCATAGGTTTTGAGAAAAAAAATTCCTTGATGAGGTCTTGGAATCAAAGTTTTAGAAGCCTCTGATTATCATGTGATAAGATTTAGGAGCAACATCTTATTGTATCCAGTGTTAGGCTGGGACTATGGAAAGTGAAAAATGGCTCATTTCAAAAGGCAACTGGATTTTCTTGTTTTTTTTCCCTTTGAAAACATTTTGCTCGTCTTTAAATGAAATCCACCTTTGAAATTGCTGCAGGAACCAATGTGGCATCACTCTTTCTATTGAGTTAATGAAGAGCAAAGCCAGACCAAGCATAATGTTACAACAATGCCAGTAGATTAATCTCTGAGCCTTCTAAGGTAAATAGTGGTATCTCTGCAATGTAAAGGGCCCAATCTAGAAAAATTGCAGACCCATACCCATACCTATCCCAAACGTATTACACTTCCATAATGAACAAGGGTATATTCCTTAGTTTAACTTACATTTCTGAAGAATTGTAGTGCTTAGCTATATAGGAGTCTCTCCCTGGAGTTTCATCCGGCTGGCTGGCCCAGAACCACACTTTATTTTTATTTTTAATGGGCTTAAACAAAATACTTTCTTGCTTGGGAGGAGTTTGGAGTGATGTTTACCTATTTTAAAAGGGACGCGGTGGCTCAGTGGGTTAGGACGCTGAGCTTGTCGATCAGATGGTCGGCAGTTTGGCGGGTCGAATCTCGAGTGCCGCATAACAGAGTGTGAGCCTGTTACTCGTCCCAGCTTCTGCCAACCTAGCAGTTCGAAAGCACGTAAAAATGCAAGTAGAAAAATAGTTACCACTACGGTGGGAAGGTAACAGCGTTCCGTGTGCCTTTGGCATCTAGTCATGCCGGCCACATTACTACGGAGACGTCCTTGGACAAGCGCTGGCTCTTTGGCTTTGAAACGGAGATGAGCACCAGCCCCTAGAGTTGGAAACGACTAGCACGCATGTGCGGGGGAACCTTTATCTTTATCTATTTTAGTGCTTCCATTACATTTTTATAATATGTTCAATCACAAAATAAAAATTGAACTATCCATTTTCAGCAATCACAGAGAACCTTCTGAATGCTGACAAAAAGGGGGGAATATATGGCCAGAGCGGATGCCTCTTTGCTAGCTCAATAAGAGTGCAGTAAAAATATATTCACTGTATAAGAAGTGGTATTTGAGTCTTTCCTTTACCACTAACTCATTAGATGGTCTTAAATAAGATATGCTATTTTTTTAGTTGCAATTCTTCCATTTAGGAGATAATAATGGTTCTTATTTAATACGTTATGAAAATAATGTTTGTGTAGTTTTAGAATACTTAAAATAAGATTAATGCTGAGGTTTTAATTTCTATTGTTACACTCAATAGACTTTTCCCCATGTGATTAGTTTCTTTAGAATAAAGAAATAAAATCAACAACAAAGAACTACATAAATCTACAACTGTATTCGTTAAAGCTCTACAAAAATTCTTGGGTTTCAGAGTTAGATTTTGAAAAGCCTGGTTACCCTTTTGAACCTCATGTATAATTTTAATGTTATGACCACTGATTGCATTATCTGTTAAATTTTGCTTGTCAAAATTATCTAAACAGGAAAAGGATATTTAATGCTTTATTTTGATCTCTGTAGCTCCTGGCTGTAGTTCGCTGTGCTGCACACATCTCCTCTCTGCAATCACATTTAGACAACATAGGAAATCAGAAAATGAGACAGTTATACAATAACCTGGAAAGAGTTTATCGGTCACAGAAATGGCTAATGTCTGCTACTCTAGGTTGGTGGAGGTAGTTAATTTTATAGCACACATCTGTAAAATGAAGAAATCCAGGTCGACACACTAGAAAAATCACAGCCAACCAGTCACTTTAGCTTAGCTTTTAAGAATATGACACAGTATATGCAAATTAATCTTGTTTTAAGTTTTAGAACTAAGCTTGAGCAAAAATGATAATATGTGTGTGTGCTTGTGTGTGTACGTGCATGCGTGCATGCCTGTCAAAGGAGATCTTTCTAAATCAAAAACAATGTTAATCTTCACTTTTTACATCTGTCTTTCTTATTTGTTTGTTTGTTTTATATGTTTCCAGCCAGCTGCAATCAGCTTCTTGGTAGCTTACAGAGAACGTTAAAAAAATATTCAAACCTCCATAATACAGATTTCAGTAACAGTCAAAACAACAGCAACCAAATATAACCATACAAGCAATACAAACAGAAGTTAAAGATGTGTTATAAAGTCAAGGAAAGGCACTCCAAAGCAACTTTGTCTTTAGTAACTTCCAAAATATTGAAAGAAGAGAACTAGTTTGACCTTTACTGGGAGGCTATTCCACAGTGTTGGAATTACCATGAAAAATGAATACCTCCTCATTTCAAACTTCATGAAATTTATTTATTTAATCTATATCCCACTTTTATTGTTTTTACAAATAACTCAAGGTGGAAAACATTTCTGGTATGCCCTCTTCCTCCTATTTTCCTCACAGCAACAACCCAGTGAGGTGGATTGGGTTGAACTGAGAGAGGGTGACTGGACAAAGATCACCCAGCTGGCTTTAATGGCCAAGATGGGACTTGAACTCACAGTCTCCTACTTTCTGGTCTAGTGCCTTAACAACTGAACCAAACGGGTAATATTTTAGACTTGTTCAAACTGGCAGTATAACAGAGTTTTCCATAACAATATCTCCCTTTTTTATTCTTTACCAAGTGAAACAAAGGAATATTTAAGTCCTGTCCAAGAGTTCTATACCCAATAGGTAACATAATCATATGTAGTTTTGGCACAGCTTTCGTGCAGTCCTGGTAACTTCTCATTACAGTTCCTAGAAATGGGTATCATACTTTCTTACCAACTTGAGAATACATTCCCTCACAACAGTAATAAACATTATGAAATAATAGCATAATTAATAAACCAAAGACCTGACTCAATACCCTAAAATCCCAAGAATTTTGCTTCATTGCCCTAACAGAGCTCCCCATTAATTACATTGGTACCTTCATGCAACTTCAACCAATAAAATGTGAGTAGAATCTAATAAGATAAAAATACTATTAAAGAGTAGTTCCAGATTCCAGTTAGTAGAAAATATGGTTTGTTTGAAAAGGCATTGGACTCTCAGATGCATTGCTTGTAAGTATTCTTTGATCCACCATTGTGATGGTCCAGTGTCATGGAGAGCCAGGTCTGACTACTTTGTCAGGAATGGATTTTCATGAATGACTGTCTGGGTTTGGATTACTGTAATATGTTCTATGAAAGACTTCCCTTGAAATTCTTCAGAGGAAAAAGGTCATACATTGGTGTTGTTGCTCAGTTCTGAGTGGTAAACAAGATTAGATTTCCCTTATACCTGCTCTGTTCTAATGCACAATGCAATGTACAAGGTAATCTGCCATAGTTGACCAGATGACTTCAATATTTTGTCATAATCTGCTGGAATATATTTCCTGACATAGGAGAGCCTATTCGTGATGAAGAATAACTATGAGGGGGTGGGACATTTGCCCATGGTAGGGTTTTGATAGCTTTTGCAGTCTGCCATCCCAGAAAATCATGGCATCCAAACAAATGGAATTTCATCAGCTGCACCCAAGATTGAAACTGCAGAGATCAACACCAGAGATGAATACCAAATCAACATCTGAGACAGATGATAAATATAGATGATAGTTAGATAGCTATAGATCAGGGGCTTCAAATGTGGCCCTTTTATGACTTGTGCACTTCAACTCCCAGAATTCCTCAGCCAAGGAGTAAAAGGGCCAAGTTTGAAGACCCCTGCTATAGATAGATGATAAATAGCTATAAATAGATGATAGATAGATAGATAGATAGATAGATAGATAGATAGATAGATAGATAGATAGATAGAAAGATAGATAGATAGGTAGATAGATAGATAGATAGATAGATAGATAGATAGATATTGTATTTTTAACTTAATGTTAAAAATAAGCACACTGTTGTTTCTTTACAATTATCTCCAAATCCAAATTATAATCCTAGGGGGCATCCAATGTCTAAAAATAGCACAGCCTTAACATTTAAATCAGATTTTGTAGATGCTCCTGCTAAGAGTTTGCTGCAACCTCCTCAGAACTCAGCCTTCCCTTATAGCAATTCCTGGGCAGCTTTCACCTATTTTGGCAATGAAGTGACCCTCATCTTTTCCTTTCGTCTCCTGTAATGCCCAAGTACTCTCCACTAACAATAGAAAGAGATTCTTTAAGAAAGAATTAGAAATCAGTTGTGGAAGAAAAGTGAATATCAGTTGCAGAACCATCAAACCATGAAACCAATTACTGGTCTGTCAGATTCAGTCAAAGAAATCTAGGGGTCAAGAAGCCTAACTCTACTCAGATCAAATTTCAGACAAAAATACTAGGAAAAGAAACAAATATGCTCTGGACAATTTTGCCACAGGATCAGTTACACATTTCCAGTAAAAGCTGAAACCATAAATTGTGACAGCTCCATGTGTTCTCACACCAGCTTTACCAAATAAAACTCTGGAGAACACCGTAGAACCTCACTCAGGGAGGAGAAGTGACATGGATTTATTTATTTATTTTTGGGACTTATATGCTGCCCTATCTCCCGAAGGACTCAGGGCAGCTAACAACAATAAAATACAACGATACAAAAGTTAAAAAGAATTAAACTAACAGCCCCAATAAAATAAATTAAAATTGAAGTTAAAAATTAAAAAACATTTTAAAAACCCTATCGTCAGTCCAGGTCAGCCTGATGGAAAAGGAATGTTTTAAGGCCACGGTGAAAGGACTGGAGATTCGGGGCCATCCGGAGCTTAAGGGGAAGTTGGTTCCATGGGGCTGGTGCTCCCACAGAGAAGGCCCTTCCCCTGGGGGTTGCCAGCCAACATTGTCTAGCCGACGGCACCCTGAGGAGGCCCTCTCTGGGTGAACGTACTGGGCAATGGGAGATCGTTCCCGGTAGCAGACGGTCCTACAAATATCCCGGGCCTAAGCCATGTAGGGTTTTAAAGGTAAGTACCAGCATCTTAAATTTCACCCGGAGGACAACCGGTAACCAATGCAGCTCATACAGGAGGGGTGTAATATGGGAGTATCGGGATGCTCCCATCACTACCTGCGCGGCCGCATTCTGCACCAGCTGGAGCCTCCGGGTAGTCTTCAAAAGCAGCCCCATGTAGAGAGCATTGCAATAATCTATACAGGAGGTAACGAGTGTGTGAGTGATCGTATGTAGGGCATCTCGGTCCAGATAGGGGCGCAACTGGTGCACCAGGCAAACCTGGGCAAATGCCCCCCCTGGCCACGACTCCAATATGATCTTCAAAACTGAGTCGTGAATCCAGCAGGATGCCTAAGTTGTGCACCCTATCAACGGGAGGTAACACCTCTCCTCCCATAACCAAAGATGGAACCTCTTGGACTGAACGAGATGCCAGTATGTAAAGCCACTCAGTCTTGGCCGGGTTGAGCCGGAGCCTGTTCTTCCTCATCCAAATCCGTACCACTTCCAGGCAATGGAACATCACGTCGAGGGCATCACTGGGTTGGTTCAGGGTGGAGATGAAAAGCTGGGTATCATCAGCATATTGATGATACCTCACCCCGAAACCATGGATGATCTCACCCAGCGGCTTCATATAGATGTTGAACAGGAGGGGCGAGAGTACTGACCCCTGAGGCACCCTACAATTAAGGGGCCTCGGGGTTGACCTCTGCCCCCCTGCCAACACCATCTCCGAATGGCCCAAGAGGTAGGAGGAGAACCACCGTAAAACGGTGCCTCCCACTCCCAAACCCTCAAGATGTCGCAGCAAGATACCATGGTTGATGGTATCAAAAGCCGCTGAGAGATCTAATAGGACCAGAACAGAGGAATAACCCCTATCTCGGGCCTGCCAGAGATCATCCACCAGCACGACCAATGCTGTCTCCATGCTGTACCCAGGCCTGAAACCCAATTGGTATGGATCCAGATACTCAGTTTCCTCCAGGACCAAAGGGAGCTGCTGTGCCACCACGCTCTCAACAATCTTTGCAAGAAAGCGAAGATTGGAGACAGGATGAAAGTTATTTAAAATAGCAGGATCCAAGGCAGGTTTCTTGAGAAGGGGCCTTACCAAGCCTCTTTCAAGGTGGCAGGGAAGCACCCCTCACTCAAGGAAGTATTAATAACTGCTAGGAGCCAGCCTCGTGTAACCTCCCTAGCCACATAAACCAGCCAGGAGGGACACGGGTCCAACAAACACGTGGCGGCACTTAATTTCCCCATGATCCTGTCCACTTCATCCGGAGTCACAGGATCAAACTTTTCCCAAATGTTCTTGGTCAAACCTATCGCCTTTGCAATGTTACAGGTGGAAATCTTAGGCAATTTAGTTTAGAAAATCCCAAACCATTGTTAAATACTGCATAAGGGGAGCAGATACCAAAAGGCAGGGCTTTTAATGATAAACTTTATTTATCAGTGTAAACCTTTATATACTATTATGTTTGTTACTATAGGATTTATATTTTTAAAGATATCTTTTCCTGCATGGTGTTTCAGGTCAAAATTGAACAAATGGTATATTTCCATTTCAGCCCCCAGACCTCTGAAGATGTTACTTGTGGTGGCACTTCATCTCATTTTTAAAAAAAATAAATCAAAATTGTGTCAAGGCAAAAGCTGTGAAAAATGCAGTAAAGATGAGCAAATCAACAAAGCAAAATACTAAATGTTATCATTCTTTCAAAAACATTTAGAAGAAATCTGCATTTATAAAATACACAAGAGTACAGATATAGTTATTTTTAAAATAAAGGGCACTGAAAGTAATGGGATAGCTAACTCCTCAAACTTATTTAAAATAATATTCTTGCAGTTCTAAACAAAATTATACATGTTCTTGCATCCTAAACAAAATTACTAAAAGTCTCATGATGTAGAACTTCTGCATGATTTATTTTCATCCTGAATCAGCATGTATAAGATAAAGGCAGATAAACTACAGTTTACTCTATTTGAATTTTATTTTATTTATTGATTTAACAGGAGTTAAGTCACATTACTGTATGAATAAGAGATTATCAGCTTTTACTGCAGAAATGTACAGTTTGCAAAATGATATGGGCCTTTTTTACATTGGAAATAGGTTTCATTTTATGCTTTCAATTGTCTGTGTAATTCCTGCAGTTTTGTAAATGCCACGGTGATAGGCTAGAAAGCAGAAGACCATAAATTCCAAAAAACCTTGCCAAGAAAACTGCAGGGACTTATTCAGGCAGGTGCCAGGAGTCAACACTGATCTAAAGATGCATAAATATATACAAAAACCTAGCAATTATTACCAATAGCAATAGCAGTTAGAGTTATATGCTGCCCTATAGTGCTTTACTAGCACTCTTTGGGCAGTTTACATATTGCTCCCAACAATCTGGTTCCTCATTTTACTGACCTCAGAAAGATGAAAGGCTGAGAAAACCTTAGCTTATCAGAGTCGAACTCCAGGCTGTGGGCAGAGTTAGCCTGAAGTACTACATTCTAACCATTGTGCTACCAGAGCTCCCTTCCAAACAAAAAATAGCAAATCGTATCAAAAAGCCATGCAGAAGTAGCTATTGAACAGCACTAGAACAATAGAAGAAGGTAGAAGAAATTCACTGAAGTCAATAAAGGCCTAAAACGTGAAGGTGAGGCAGGGTGAGGAATGAATCCCAGCAATGTCTCCAACCTCTTCATCAATTCCTTATCTGACTTTACCAAATTTGGAGAAAAGGAAGGTTTTATTAAACCTATTTGGGCATTCAGCTAAACATGTGCATCATTCCTCCTCCTCCTCCTCCTCCTCCTCCTCCTCCTCATCATCATCATCATCATCATCATCATCATCTTAGGCATTGTCTATCCACTGCAGGATGAACGTCTCTTTCTCATATTTCCAACCAATATGTTCTGAACTTTTTTTTTGCCAATTAGGCCTGCGATGCTTGCTGATGTCATCAATTAATCTTGTTTCTCTTCCCATTCCTCACCTGCATCTAGAAGTGTTTGCTTACCTACATATAGAGCTCTGTGTGCAGTTTACTAAACCTGAGCTCCAAATATGAGTATAGATTACCTTCAGACTTTTTTATTTGGTCCCTGGGTTGACCCAACATGCTTTACTTGTTTGGACTTTAAAAAAAAAAGGTCTTTATTTTCTTTTCAGATTGGTGTAGAATCTAAGCAATATAGATTAGCATTTTGTACAAATACAACCAGTGGAGATTTACACAGTAAATCAATGTTAATCATGCACATTTATTAGCTTGCATCATTGGAATCAACATGAGGGGTTCAGTAGTAGTAACAGTAGTAATAGTAGTAGTAATAGTAGTAGTAGTGATAGTGATAGTGGGGGGGTTGAGGAAGAAGCGGATTTTCACCCTTTTTAAGCTGTCAAATATTTGGCAACTATCTATTTGGGGTTTTTTTGTGGTAAAATGTCAAATCAATCTTAACAGTATGAGAATTTTTGTTGGATATTGCCCACATATTATGCTGAATAAACTTCAGAGATTCCCATACAGAAACATTTCAAAAGCAAACAGGAAAATTTTAATACTCATTCCTGTCTGTCAACATCCAATGGCCAGCATGGGTGAATTGAGCCCAAAACCTAAGCAATTTTGATAGCTAATTGTAAAAGACAGCTGCATACAGATCTGAAGTTTCCTGTTGCCAGCTCAAAATCTTCTCTGTTCCCTTTCCTAAAGTCTCAATTTCTCTCTGTTCATCCATATGCCCTGCTTTTGATTTTCTTCTGAAGAGTGTTGTTGGGAGGCAAAGAAGCCTAAAGCAATATTCAGCTTAGGGACCACCATTTATTGACCTCCATGAAATTGTTAAGAATAAAATATCTTGATTTTGTTTGCTATGGGAGCATCATTGCTGTTTTGGAGAAACAAATGTAACACTGAGAAACAAAAAGCGCAAAACAACTTGGCACATCTAGCCCAGTAGATCAGTTTCCATCTTTAACTCACATCTGAAAAACAGATTTCTCTTTAAAAATCCAACATGCTTTGGATATCTTTCTAGGAGTAAGTACCTCAAATGTTTGCTCCTGATAAGTTCTTTTGGGTTAAAGTTTCTGGATACAATTCAAAGCCTGATTATTAATTTTAAAGCTTAAAATGATGCAGCACCAGAATACCTCAGGCAACACTTTGCCAGAACTTGATCTGCCATCCAGCCTGGTCATAAAAAAATAGAATCTGCTGAAAGTTCCCTCCTCTTGTCACATTTGGGGAGCATGGATGGCATGACAGGCCTTCTTTGTAGTCCTTCCCTCTTTTGGAATACTCTCCGTGCGTTGCTCTCTGATGTGTTATCTGTTTGGGTAATGAAGTGCCAGCAAGCAAACAAAGAAGCTCAGAGATATTTTGCAGACATTCTGCACTTTTTATCTCTGATCCCAGTGTTTGTTGAATAAATAAAGGTAAGGGTTGGGATAGGGACGCGGTGGCTTAGTGGGTTAGGACGCTGAGCTTGTCGATCAGAAGGTCGGCAGTTTAGCAGGTCGAATCCTGAGTGCCACGTAACAGAGTGAGCGCCTGTTACTCATTCCAGCTTCTGCCAACCTAGCAGTTCGAAAGCACGTAAAAATGCAAGTAGAAATATAGGGACCACTACGGTGGGAAGGTAACAGTGTTCCATGCGCCTTTGGCGTCTAGTCATGCCGGCCATATGACCACGGAGATGTCCTCGGACAAGCGCTGGCTCTTTGGCTTTGAAACGGAGATGAGCACCGACCCCTAGAGTTGGAAACAACTAGCACGCATGTGCGGGGGAACCTTTACCTTTACCTTAAGGGTTGGGGTAGCAAGTATGACCTCAAATGGGAAGGAATAAAAAATCAGAATAGCTTGTATAATGTAGTTGATCCTCTCCAAGACAAGTGAAAGGTATCCCAAGATAGATCATGGAGTTTATATCTACTTGTTTCAATGACTTTCATTAGCTGGACTGAGTGGATCCCATTATAGGGCTATCATGTATGGGCTTCAAAACTCTAGGTAATGCTAGGCAGCAGTTAAAAAGGTTTTCAGCACTTTGTTACCATCTAATGGTTATCTGGATTTTTGAAGTATAATTCTGGTAATCTAAATTTGTAACATAATTAGAGTTATTTCAGCTACTGCTACATGGCAGCAGTTGGCCTGGTGTCTTTCTGAATCGATTAAGAAACCACAGACCCAAAATTTAAGAATGCCATTCCCTCACATTTTCCCTATGCTGCTTTGAAGATGCAAGAAATGTGGAGTACCAATCTTTTAAATAAAAACAATGCCAAAACAATGGCTTTTTCTATTCTGAGCTTCTTTTCCTGGGCTAATAACAAAGTGAATCAATGGAGGATTTTCCAATAGCTTATTCAAAGCCTTTTAACTGTTAGGAAATAATTTTTGCTTGTTGTAGCAACATTCTGAACCATCAGGCCTAAAAACGTGATCTTGTTTAGCATTATATTTCTGGCTGCCATTAGCATACCTTGTCTTAAGAGGAATTAACAGCTAAGATTTTGGGGAAAACAAACAGGAGCAATTTGCCCTATATCACTGTAGAACAGGAATAACTGATCCAAATCCAAACTGTCCTGAACCCAAATGAACAGGTGTGCATTTCCATAATGGCTGACATGGTCAGAGAGGATGTTTTGTTACGTATTTGGAAACAAATTAGCAATCTTCCTGCTCCTTGTCCTGATGATTGAAATAAATTACTTTTTTAAATTGCTAAGCCGGTTGACCCATCTGTTGGCCCATGAATGTTCAGATTCTCCAAGGGTTTATTATTCCAAATAATAACTGCCATATGCAACCGTAAACAATTCTTTTACAGATGACTGAAACACTCTGTGTTACTTCTGAAGGCAATTTGCAAAGCCATTCATAGCCTCATAAAGAATCTGCCCTTCAACAAAACTTTCACAAAGTGATGCTGACCAGTTTATATTAATAAAGAATATCTCATTTCTTTTCAGTAAAGGAAGGTGAAGCTAGAGCAGAAGGCAGGAATGACTGAGTATCCATTTCCTCAAGGACAGCACAAGGTGAGACCGTGACTTTGTGCAACTTCATGTCCCTCACACTGGCTTCCAGATCTGGGTGGGCTTACTTAAAGTCACATCTCTGCAAACAGGTGCCTGGATTTCAAAACCCACAATAAAATAAAAACAAGATGATATTACACCAGCAATTGTTTCCAAACATTCAGCAAGCTGGGTGAAGTAGCTAAAACTTGCCAAAATGTTTTGAGAGGAAGGAGCTGTTTCACTATATCCCTCAAAGATAATTGAACACTGGCTTGTTTCATGGCAAAGAAGAAAGGCTACTTCAATGCTCTCTTTGCCAAATCACCTGCCATTAGAAAAAAATAATACCAATTCCAATGTCCAGCCTGGACTGCAAAAGAACTCTGAGAAATGCAATATCCCTTCAGGAGTTAATGTGGGAGAGGAAATTAAGATGGAAATTCTAATTCTTAATTTGTTTACGTTAGGTCAGATTGGTGATTTCATGGATACACCATTATTGCCAATAATATGGCTTGCCATTTTTTTCTTTTTCTGTTTTTATTTTTCTTTGTTACTTCCCAGTTTTGCGTACAGCCCTAGTATTTCTTGGTGGTTCAAGTACCATACAGGTTTGAATCTTGCTTTGTTTCTTAAGATCAGCCAAGATAAGCTAGGTGTTACCACCTGGCTTGGCATTAGCATTTTACTGATTTGTCTGTCTTGTGAAAATAAGAATATCAGTTGATTAGCTGCCCTTACAGTGATCTCATATCTGTTTAATATTTTGTTTCTTCCATGCTTAATAATTCTGGAAAGGCTATGGATTTGTAAAAACATTAGAGTTCTCTTCCTGCCTTCCAGAGTTGAACATCTATATATGTTAAACTTTATTCTTTGAAATTCCATTTAATTATTATAATTAATAGGCATTTAGTCAACAAGACAACACTTTTAATAGTAATATCGATATGTATATTCTCTACTACCTAAATCTTCCACCTATCTTTTTTAGTAGACTTCATTTTTGTTATTATTAAGAAAAAAATGTTTCTTCTCTGTCTTATATCTACACGCTATGGAAGAAAATCTACCACATTTCCTTTCAGAAAACAAAAACCTGCGTGATTTAGCTTTTCCATGCAAACATTTTCTAAAACACTGGTCATTTTTGGTTGTTCACATCAACTGACTCATTTATTGATCAGAAATATTTTTTCTTCCTTTCTTCAATCAATTCTATCAATAAAATCAATAAAAACAAAATGAGAGTATAGTATTGAATGCATGATACAAAAAGGAAAAGGGACAGAGAAGGAAGAAGAAACAAAACACCAACTTTAAATAAATGGTGTTCTTTTCAGACTCAGTTTATCATTAATGGAATATAGAGGAACTGATCCTTAGCTACTGTTGCCTGCTTTTCATCTCCTGTTCCTTTACCAGAGGCGTTAATAAAGGAATAACTGTTGATTGAATAATTCTTTTATCCAACCCATCTTTTTCACCTCTTTAGATTGAGCAACTGTATGTACATATTGACTTCTGACTACAGCCACATATGTCCAAATTAAAATTCTCCTTTAAAAAGCTAGCACTGTTTGGAAGAAAAATACATGATTTTATGATAGCATAATTGAACACTATTTGCTGCCTTTCTTGCAGTTAAAATACCTTTTTCTCTCTCTGCCTTTTCCTTCTCTGGGCTTAAGTTGTAAAACTGCAGTAAGCACAGCTTAAAATTCAATAACATATTTAGAGAGGTCTCAGAGAGTACAAGAAAGGGTCTTAGCCCACTGGATGTAGGTTTCCCACTGCTGATCAGTAGCAGATTTCTTTGGTGCTCGTGTAATGGTACTTCTCTCTACTCCTTTGAGACACTGAGTTTGCTGAGACTCTGCTAAGCATAAGCTGACCCTTCAGTTTGTGCATCCCAGATTAAACTATCATGTGAAGGCTGGGATTTTGTTTCTTTTTTTGTCCATCAAACAGTTTTCCCTAGTAATCAATTGCATAATCACAAGGATTTCTGCGAATGCATTCTACATGATATATCAATACAACAGATGGAACTAAGTTGCTGATTAGTAAAAAAATTGCAGAACCTGCTTGTGAAGGTATATCTGCTGGTAGACAAATACTTTTCAAACATAAGGTCCAAATCAACTATTATATTAATATATCAGCTATAACTATCAATTAGCATCAGGTACAAAAAAGAACAAGACTCAAAAACTGCCTTCCCAACCTATTGCCCTTGATATGTGTTGGACCACAACCTCCAGCATGGCTGCCTGGTACAATCAAGGGAACCAAAATACTATGCCTAGTCATATAATATTCTTTCCATGCTGTTATTGTAATACCATTTCAAATACTATATTATCTACAGTATTGTATATTATATATGGTATTGTTATGTGAGACATAAGAAACATGGAATGCTGAAGTGTGCATTCCTTAAATTTCAGCTTTTTTTGATCTTCTTGTTCTTCTATTAACTTCATAGGTTCTTTTATATAAGAACCTTAGATGTTCTTAAAGCATTTTAGTGTCAAATTTTCCATTTAAAAAGTTAGATATAAATTATCCTCATGCTAGACCTTTGTCCTTGCCCTCTCCAAATCAATGCCAATGCACTCAGTATTCTAACAAAGACTATAAACCACTGCCCATACAAAGTATCCATGACTTGTTCATGATGTGAACAATAACCCATCATGAATCAGGTACAGATGTTTAGACACTGATGGATGCTTCATGGAAAACACATGCTTGTTTCTTGATCTATTTCACTTAAGCATTTATCATGTGTAGATGTGTCACCACATCTTTTTTTTTCTCTTCCGGCTTCTCCTCTATTCTTGAATTCCCTCTATGAATAAGCAAAAGCCTAATGCCACACTTTGCAATTGATAGGTTTACCAAAATTAATTACTTTCTTTAAAAGAAAGGAGAAGTAGGTTGTTAAAAAGGCATAAACTGCTGCTCATGACATGATGACTTATTGGGATCTTCTGAGTAGCTAAATAACTAAGCCTGTTCCTGAGCTGATTTATGCTTAGATGAATTACCTTGCACACAGGAATCAAAGAATGTGTTGCCATAGAAATCAAAACTAAGCACATGAAGTAGTACAAGTAATACCCACATCACAAGGTTCCAAACCAAAAAGTCATTTGCAGTCAAGCTAAGACTTTCATTTGCATAAACAAACCAAGATAATCAGAGTGCTTTCTTTATAGTACTGGTTGATCATGCCTCTCTCTCACAGAGGAGGACTATCATCAGTAAAACTTTGTCACAATTTCCCCATACAGTATTCTTTCTTTCTTTCTTTTTTCTTTGCTTTCTAGGAGAAAACATATATTTAGTCCAGAGGTAAGCCAGTCTGAAATTTGGCAGCACAACTATCAAAAATGAGTAATCTGGCTTCCACCTGGAAATGCAGCTTTGCCCAGTCGTGGATAGCCTCCAGATGTATGGAATTCCCCAGACACTATAGCTTTTGCTGAGAATTCTGGGAGTTGAAGTTCTCACAGTTAAAGAACAGCTTGGGAAAAACTATTCCAGTGTAAGCCTTAAATACGCTTAATACAGTTAATAAACAAAATTCACCCCACCCAAACCTCTCTGTATTCATGATGCAGCCATGCCCAATTGTATTAGTTTCCACCTTCCTCCAAATGCATTAAATGTGATTTCTGACCACCAAAAGCTTGTTTTCAACAGAGACTGAGCAAAGATTGGATTGAAAGATCTTCAAAATATAGAAAAATCTACATTTTTCCTTTCTTGATTTTCTCTCCATTTATTCCTTCTTGATTCTTTTCTACTTTATGTTATCTGAGATTGAATAATTATACATCTTGCTTATAAGATATAATTTATACTATCCAACTCCAATCATATTGGCTAGTAGATGTTCAACATTTGTAGATGGCACCATGTTGAGAAGAGTGATTTTACCAATGATGTGCTAAATTTAATGTTGATAGGGAGAGAAAGTAAAAAAAACAACAACACCAACTTTAAATAGAAGTTTAAATAGTGTGTTCAGTCAAATCATTGGTCATGACATTCCTCTCCAAAGTCCACTAATGATACATTTGTAATCAATGAGATTCGTTCATAATTCATACTTCCCAAATGTATGCAGCAAGAGTAAGATGCTTCTTACTACAGAGATTATGAGACAATGGGAGAGTATTATGTTGTTTGTAGGCTATTTGGTTATAACAGAATATAACCAACATGATTTATGGGAAAAGTTGGATTCTCTTGTTTTGTTAAATGGTAAAATAATAGAGAACTATTTTTGTGTTTCATGTTCAACAGTAGCAGCAATAGTATGTGAGAGAAAGAGAGGAGAGGGAAAGAGAGTTTGGCAATCCATTTCTCTCTACACATTCATGCACACTTAACTAAAATCTTACCATCAATATATATTATCCACAATATAAGATATCCATCAAGAGGCATTTATGATTTGACCATGAATGTCCTTTGGGAAACCAAAATCTCATTGGAAACAGCGAGATGCAGATCACTGAGCACAAAGACTAAAGGGATTGGATAATAACTGTAACGCTAGTACAGTTACTAAAGTGCTGCTGAAGGAACTCAGATCCACCAAAGACTGGACTCTAAAGAAGTAGAGTAAAACTCTGCAACCATCAAAAACTAGTTGTGTGGTGATAACTGGAACATGGATAGAAATTAAGTGTAAAAGTTTTCCAGAAAAACATAGTAGGGCAATAGCTGACAATTAATGCAGTTCCTCTAAGTAATAAGAAAATAACCCTATAAAAATAAAGTTGTACCCACTTAAATATTTTGTTTAGCGTCATGTTAATCTAGTCAGTGAGCACCTTGACAGGAATTCCAGCAAACATTTAGATTCTTAAATATAAGAAGCTCTCATTGGTCTAAATGAAGTTCCAGAATTTCCTTATTCAAAAATAAGATGCAATTTATTTATTTTTTAAAATATGCAGCTTTTCTCTTTGCAACCTACAAATGACTATCTTCTCTGCAATCTACTTTATTAACATTTGCTACCTGAATTTTTAAAATAGAAATTGGAGAACAGAGTTTTTCTTGATTAGAATTATTAAATTATTAAATAAAAATAGAATGCATCTTATCAGGAGAGAGTAAGTTAAAACAGCAACTCCTAATTGATGTTGACAGTTTTAGGAGTTTGCTTTAATTGACTATTTTTAATATCATAAGGCATCATAAGATTTCTTAACTGTCTTATTCAATGGAAATTATTAAAATTCATTGTACTGTTTCCAGGTTTATTGCCTCTTCAGAAAACACAGAGCTTGTTATGGGTTGGAAAATTGATGTATAAGGATATAACAATCAAAACAAAAAAAATAATTCATGCAGTAAATACATATACCTCTTAGAGCACTCTCACTTGCTTTATTTTCTTTTTTTAAAATCTGGCTTTACTTAAAGCCCCTTTGTACCCAGTGATGAAAAGGACAAGGTTTCAGTCAATAGATGTTGATATCACTCTCCTCATCCATTATCAGAATGTGTGGATGCCTTTGATATTCCAAAAGCATCTGGATAACCTGATAAGAGAACATGCATCTGAACTCAACATTCAGTAATTGTAACCAGAAGCCTTTGGATAGAAAGTGTTCTTCTATGCTCCAGTTTTGTCTCCAAGTTGTGGTTAGCACGTATGACTTAAGTCCTCATTTTTCTTTCAGAGGATGAAAGGCTTATTGCCTTTTTACACTAGATACAATCCATCAGGTTTTAGAGCAGATGCATTCTGAATCTGCATATATTAGAGGAATCTTAGTTGTGCCAACCTAGCACAGACTTTAGTCACTGTGCCACAGATGAATGGTCAATGCTGGCATCAGAAGACTGTACAAAAAGACATAAATCTGTCACTGAAATTAATCATTGGAAGCTGGCAAGAATTGATTAGTCAGAATCCAAATAAAAATACAGCCAACTATACCAAATGACAGATATTCTCAGAAAGGGTTATATTTGTTACCCTGTAGTAGATCTCTCATGCCATTAAAAAAAAAGAATATAGACAATAGACAAATAGAGGATTTGTGGTGGTTGCAACATAGATGAAGAAATCTAGAAAAATAATGCCACAACTTATAATTAAAATTTATGAAAGAGAGAACATGTTAAAGCAAGTTTAAAAAAATAAATGAATAAGACTTAATTTAATTTAATTTTAATTTTATATTGTATTGTTTTTAAATTTTGCCTTGTAAACCACCCTGAGTCCTTTGGGAGTAGGGCAGTATATAAACCGAATGAATGAATGAATGAATGAATGAATGAATGAATGAATGAATGAATGAATGAACGAACGAACAAACAAACAAACAAACAAACAAACAAACAAACAAATAAATAAATAAATAAACAAACAAACAAACTATTTTATTACAGATATAGAAATAGAAAATGAAGATTTGTATAGGGCTCACTTGGTCTCCGGACTTTTTTTATAGTTTAGGAGTTCTTTCTAATTGCAGCTGTGATAAAATTGGTTTTCTACCATTTTGGATTAGAAAATATAAATCACTGTTGAATAGGCTTCAAAGAGGCTTACTGTGGTTTTAAATTACAAGGTGGGGGGGAGTTATCTCCTCTTGAAAGGAAATATAGAAAATCCCAGTCCCATCTGCAAGCCCAAAATGCCATCTCCAGCTTGCATCATCATCCTGTTCTTAGCCTGCTCTCACCCATTAGTTGCTCACTCCCACATATAGTTCCAGACTGTACGAAGGCTTGCATATTTAACATATTACTACTAGTTACTGATATAGAATAGAATACTTTAAAATAGAAGAATACTTGCCTTCATTCGTACAGAATACTTTATTTGGCAAAGTGTGATGTAATATAAGGAGCACTTATTAACTGTGTAATAAGCTAACACATATACACTAAACCTATTCCATATTCTAACAGCAGTGAGATAGGCCAGATAACAGTACTGATATATGAAATGGGACTGAGTGTACCACTCTCTACAAGAGACTAAAAGTTTCTTCAGAACTATCATTTCAGGCCTTCTGTCTCCCCACCCACTTTCTTCTTTATCTCCTCCTGTTCTTCTTCTACGGAGGGCCATGATTTTGGAAGAATAAACTAAACACTTGGCCTTTTTGTTTGGTTCTTTTTTAAAAAAAAACTGTCCAAAGATTCTTCTTTTTTTGCAAGCCCCTCTATTGCAAGGGTCTCCATCCCAGGTAAGATAATTAAGCAAGAGGAGGAAATATGAAGTTGCTAAGTTACATAATTTGTTTTATTTGCTTTGTGATAAAGGTTGTCACCCCTTTTTATTCTGACCAGTCTCAACCAGCTTCCAAAATAAATTAAATAATAGGCATGAAAGTTAGAGTAATAGGCTTCATATACATAATTTAAGGGACGCGGTGGCTCAGTGGGTTAGGACGACAAGATCAGAAGATCGGCAGTTTGGCGGGTCAAATCCCGAGTGCCACGTAGCAGAGTGAGTGCCTGTTACTCGTCCCAGCTTCTGCCAACCTAGCAGTTCGAAAGCACGTAAAAATGCAAGTAGAAAAATAGGGACCACTATGGTGGGAAGGTAACAGTGTTCCATGCACCTTTGGCATCTAGTCATGCTGGCCACATTACTACAGAGATGTCCTCGGACAAGCACTGGCTCTTTGGCTTTGAAACGGAGATGAGCACCAGCCCCTAGAGTTGGAAACAACTAGCATGCATGTGCGGGGGAAACTTTACCTTTTTTATACATAATTTAAATAAGGGTAAAATCATTGTGTCTTTATTTTACTTGTTAAAAGTATTTCCCATGTTTTCTCCAGAGTTTATTTGTAATCTTTCTTCATTTATCCCCAGAACAACTAGAGAAACTGAAATGGGACAATGTGAAAATTACCCATTAGCCATTTCCATGCATAAGAACAGGTTTGAAACACCTTAATTCTAGTTTAACACTTTAATCCTACACTTTATACTGTATATAATATAGTTAAACCTATAATTTCTAAATGTGCACTTACATTATCACCTAAGTAGTACACCTATGGTAGTACACTCCCTGGAAGCCGTCTGGGTCTGGATGGGGAGAAACAGGCTTCGTCTCAATCCTGCCAAGACTGAGTGGCTGTGCATACCGGCATCTCGGGTCAACCAGACTATTCCATCTCTAACGATGGGGGGGTGAGGTGTTACCCCCCATTGATAGGGCTCGCAACTTGGGTGTCCTCCTGGATTCACGGCTCAATTTTGCAGATCATATAGGAGCCGTGACCAGAGGGGCTTTTGCCCAGGTTCGCCTGGTGCGCCAGTTGTAACCCTACCTGGACCAAGATGCTCTACGCACAGTCACTCATGTGCTCATGACCTCCCGTTTAGACTACTGCAACGCTCTCTACATGGGGCTGCCCTTGAGGACCACCTGGAGGCTTCAGCTGGTGCAGAATGTAGCCGCGTGAGTCGTGATGGGGGTCTCCCGATACTCCCATGTAACACCTCTACTCCGCGAGCTGCATTGGCTTCCAGTTGCCTTTCGGGTGAGATTCAAGGTGCTGGTGGTGACCTATAAAGCCCTAAATGGCGAGGGTCCGGGATATTTGAGGGAACACCTGCTGTCAGCATCAAGCTCCCTTCGTCCAGTGCACTCCCACAAGGAGGATCTTCTCAGGGTGCCGCCGGTTAAAGATTGCCGGCGGATAACACCCAGGGGTAGGGCCTTCTCAGTCGGCGGAACCAGCTGCCTGCGGAGCTTAGGACTGCCCCTGACCTCCGTTCATTCCGCCGGGACATGAAGACCTGGCTCTTCGAGCTCTCTGGCCCAGGCTGAGAATTTTTAATTTTTAATTTTAACTGGGTTTTTATTTTCTCTCAGGGTTTCATTTAATCTTTTTTAATTTGTTTTAACTTTTGCATTGATTTTCTTTTAAATATCCTGTAAACCGCCCTGAGTCCTTCGGGAAAGGGCAGTATATAAATCTAAATAAATAAATAAATAAACTTTGGGGATCTTTTTTAGGCAGTGCATATGTGGCCATCTTACAGGAGGGCCATGCCTTATTGTGAAATTTTGAGGTAACTACAGGGTTTGATCTCATTGTTTCACATTGCTACATCAAGTAAATGTATGCTTTCTTAAAATAATCTTTTTCCATTCAACTTTCCACTCAGAGTTCATGACCTTTAACTCTTTCTGTTCACTGTCTGCATTGTGATTTTTTTTTTTTTGCTGGAAATAGGTGGTCTCTCTAGACAGTGATCCTAGATGTCTGTAATAGATAAGTTCAGCATTCAGCTGGAAGGAGGGATCTTTCACTGACTTCAGTGAAAGATGAAATATGTAGGCGAAGAGCAAATACTAAGGCTCCTTTATCAGCTATTAAGAATGATAACATTTCAAGTATACTGAACTGCTTGGGGACAGCATTAACTCTTCCTGTACACACGCTTTATGCATGAGTGAAAAATATTGATAAATTCCATGTATTGAATTCAAATTAGAGGTCATTTTCTTCCATTTAGGAAACAAACTAACACCAATGATTCTGTTCTGTACCAGCCTGCTACCGGCCCTGCAGGTAAGGCAGGGACAACCTCTTTACAAGAAGGCAAGAGGCTGGAACTAAGCCTGCCAAATTTATGGACACAAAAGCAAACAGAGCAAAACAAGACACAAACCATGAAATAGGAGCTATTCAAACAGTTGCCTTCAGCAAACCAGCCCTCCCACACATTCCCCTTTTAAACAGTTCAAGGCGTGGTTTCTCTCTGCCCCATTGCCTTCCTCTGTTTACTCCTGATTGACTGCCTCCTGCGTCGGGCGTCCTTGAACAGGGCCAGCTGTGGGTCATCTTCATCCATGCTGTCAGGCTCACACAGCTGGGTCTGCATCGTAACCAGGTGGGAGGGGCCTGGCTGAGGGCTCTCATCAGCAAACTCTCCAACACCCCCCTCCTCCTCCTCTGAATTGTCCGACCCAACTGCGAACCCACAGGCTGACCCTGAATCACAACAGATTCTAAAAGACACATAGGTGCCCACAAGGAGGCAGGGGTCCATTGGCTTCCACATCGTAACACAAAATAATGGTGAAATAGATTAGATCCAGGTTGACAAAGCAGTGTGACAAGTCTGCATGGGAAACTCTGAAAAATATAGTCATAAGAGCCTAGTCCAACACAGTACCACTGAAAACAAAAAAACAATAAATTCAAGAAGAAACCAGTATGGTTGCACAAAGATCTCTCTGATAAATTGAAAGACAAAAAGGATAAGTAGAAAAAATGGAAAGAGGGACACATAACTAAGATACCCCAAATCTGCAAAAATGAAGCCAGGAAAGCAAAAGGCTCAGAATGAACAAAGACTTGCAACAAAAGTCAAAAATAATTTTAAAAGTTTCTTTCAACGTATAAATAACAGGAAAAAGTCAAGGAAACATATAAAGAAGACCAAACTAATGACATTAGGTAGAACAAACAGCCTTTCAACTGACAATGAAGATATTGAAGTGGTGGGTAGCTTTGACCTTTTAGGATCAACCATCAACAGGAAAGAAATAAGTAATCAAAAACTACCCACAGAACAGCACTTGGTAGTACAGATATTTAAATGCCATGATGTTATACCAACAAAGAATCATGCTAATCAATACTTTCAGGGAAGAATGGCAGACTGAGAACTTTGTAGAGCCGATGACCACAGAAAACAATGAAGAGCCAGCAAATAGACCAATTCTTTATACCAGGGCTCCCCAACCTTTGGGCCGCAGCCCGCTACTGGGCCTTGAACCATTCACAACTGGGTTGCGGAAGTGGCAAGCTAAGACACGGGCATCCCCACTTATGCAAGCAACATGAGAGTATGTGCACACTGGCTCCATTTGTACAAGTGGTGGGCATGAACCATCCCCTCTTCTCCCCCCACTGGGTGGCAAAGCCGGAAAGATTGGGTAACTCTGCTTTATCCCCCTCCAGATAAAGAAGATGAACATCATCCAGAAGTGTTCTAGACAGTCACTCCTTGTGAGGCAACTAGAAGTCAGTGGCACCCTATGAATTGTAAACACTAGGAGAGGAGGAAATAGTCATCTTGCTAAAACTGTGGTTGGCACCTTTGAAAGGAGTTTGCATAGTTTCTTCTCAAACTACTTTTGGAAAATGTTAATTAAGTGCTTTTCAGCTGTTAAAAATGTTTGAATCAATTTAGATTAAAAGCATAAAGTCAGTTTGTCTTCAGTCTTTAAGAAAAGAAAATTTTAACTACAAGCTTAAGAACTTAAAAATAATAAACAGTAAAAGGCTGATAAAACTTTATTTTAGAAAGCAACAAATGGGCTACTGGGTCCAGATAAATTTTAAACAAAATCCTTCCTATGGAAAAAAATGTTTTGATTTTTTTTTTTAAAAAAAAAATAGGATAAGATTTTAAACATTGGACACTAGAGGAAAGGTTTCATTTAAAGGAGAAGAGGATACAGAATGATGGAAAATTTTCTAACATTGGAAATATTAAAGGACACTTGAAAAATGGAGTTAAAAATGGAGTTAAAAGTTAAAATTGACAGAGAACAGTGATCATGCAATATTCGAATTCAACATTCTGGAGGCACAAGCAATAGAACATAGCCAAACTAGAATCTTGGACTTTAAAAGAGCTAATTTCAATAAACTTAGAGAGACCATGGGAAGAATTCCATGGATGAGAATCCTAAAGGGGAAAACAACTCAAGAAGCTTGGGAAATTTTGAAAAGTGAGATAATAAAGGCCCAGTCTAGTACAATACTAACAACTGCATTGGCTTCCAGTTGCCCTCCGGGTAAGATTCAAGGTGCTGGTGATGACCTATAAAGCCCTACATGGCATGGGTCCGGATTACCTACGGCAGCACCTGCGGCCGGCGTCAACCTCCCTCCGTCCAGTGCGCTCCCACAGAGGGGGCCTCCTCAGGGTGCCTCCGATCAGAGAATGTCGACTGGTGGCCCCCAGGGGAAGGGCATTCTCTGTGGGTGTGCCAGACCTGTGGAACCGCTTGCCAGTTGAGCTCCGGATGGCCCCTGACCTTTGTTCCTTCCGGCGGGATCTAAAAACCTATTTATTTGAACAAGTCGGCCTGGTCTGATGGTTTTGGGGTTGAGTTTTAAACTATTGTATTATATTGGGCATAATTATTTAATTCTTTTTAACTTTTGTACTTTGTATTTTAATATTTATTGCCCTGTACACTGCCCTGAGTCCTTCGGGAGAAGGGTGGTATAAAAATTAAATAAATAAATAAGAAAGAAAGAAAGAAAGAAAGAAAGAAAGAAAGAAAGAAAGAAAGAAAGAAAGAAAGAAAGAAAGAAAGAAAGAAAGAAAGAAAGAAAAAAAAATAACAGGTCTCAAAAGAAACCAGCATGGCTGCATACAAAACTCTCTGATAAATTGAAAGATAAAAAGGACAAGTATATGAAGTGGAAAGAGGGACACATAACTAAGTCAGAATATCAGCAAATAGCCCGTGCCTGCAAAGATGAAACGAGGAAAGCTAAGGCTCAAAATGAACTAAGGCTTGCCACCAAAGTCAAAAATAACAAAAAATGCTTCTTTCAACATATAAAAAACAAGAAAAAAGTTAAGGAAATGATTGGTCCATTAGTGGGGGAAAGTGGCAAGAAGGTGACAAGCAATAGGGAGAAAGCAGAACTATTTAATTCGTTTTTTGCATCTGTCTTTACACAAAGGGAAAAAACAGTCCAACCTACCCAAACCAGTGCCATAAAAAACAGAATAGAAACACAAGTTAAGATAGGCAAGAAAATGGTAAGTGAGCACCTGTCCAGTCTAGATGAGTTCAAATCACCAGGACCAGATGGATTATACCCCAAGGTTCTCAAGGAACTGGCAGACGTGATCTCGGAACCACTGAACTATATTTTTCAAAGATCCTGGAGCACTGAGAAACTACCAGAAGACTGGAAGAGAGCTGATGTAGTTCCCATCTTCAAAAAAGGGAAAAAAATAGATCCAGGAAACTACAGACCTATCAGCCTGACCTCAATACCTGGGAAGATTCTGGAAAAGATAATCAAACAACAAATCAGCGAACACCTTGATGCGAACAAAGTCATCACTAAAAGTCAACATGGGTTTGTCAAAAACAGATCATGCCAGACAAATCTTATTACATTCTTTGACCAAAAAAAACTAGTGGACCAGAGGAATGCCATAGATATAATTTACTTGGACTTCAGTAAGGCATTTGATAAAGTAGATCACAACCTACTACTTGATAAGATAGAAAAATGTGGGTTAGATAGCATCACCACCAGATGGATTCGTAGCTGGCTGACAGGCCGTACTCAGTGTGTGGTCCTCAATGGAACCACATCTACATGGAAGGAAGTGTGTAGTGGGGTGCCCCAGGGCTCGGTTCTGGGCCCAGTGCTCTTCAATATCTTCATCAATGATTTGGATGAGGGGATAGATGGGGAACTCATCAAATTTGCAGACGACACCAAGCTGGCAGGAATAGCCAATACTCCAGAAGATAGGCTTAAGATACAGAAGGATCTGGACAGACTCGAACACTGGGCACTATCTAACAAAATGAAATTCAATGGTGAAAAAAGTAAGGTTCTACATTTAGGCAGGAAAAATCAAATGCATAGGTATAGTATAGGTGGTACCTTGCTCAATAGTAGTAACTGTGAGAGGGATCTCGGAGTCTTAGTAACAATCACTTCAATATGAGCCAGCAGTGTACTGCAGCTGCCAAAAAAGCCAACACAGTGCTAAGCTGCATTAACAGAGGGATAGAATCAAGATCAAGTGAAGTACTAATACCACTTTACAATGCTTTGGTAAGGCCACACCTGGAATACTGCATCTTGAAGACAAAGGAGACCAAGTGCCCATTGCCTATTACTCACGCACATTGTCTAGAGCAGAAAGGAACTAAGTTCAAATCTATAAGGAAGCTCTGGCCATTGTGGCCGGGGTCAAGAAATTCCATGACTACCTGTATGGCAGAGAATTCACCATATTCACAGACCATAAGCTTCTGCTGGGGTTGTTCACAACGGGCAAACAGACACCTCAAATTTTATCACCCAGAATGCTTAGGTTGTCCATCTTCCTATCTGCATACTCTTGCAAGTTAGTTCACAAGCCAGGTAAAGAGATGGGTCATGCGGATGGGTTAAGCAGGTTGCCTTTAGACAAGGCCGAACCGGATCCAGCACCAGCAGCCCAGATACTGTCCATTCAAGATCTACCAGAGTGCCCCCTGCAGGCAAAAGACATAGCCGCTGAAACAGCAGCAGACAGAGTCCTAAGCAGAGTTCAGTCTTTGGTAGTCACGGGGTGGCAAGAAAGGTCTCCAGGAACCGAATTCCAACCTTACTTCAACAGGAGGCATGAGTTGTCAGCACACAAGGGCTGCCTTTTATGGGGAAATAGGGTCATCATTCCCCAAATACTGAGGAACACGGTCATTAAGTCATTACATGAAGGACATCCCGGAATAGTCAGAATGAAAGCGTTAGCAAGGAGTTATCTGTGGTGGCCTAGCCTTGATAAGGCTATTGAGGAACAGGTTAATGGTTGTTATGACTGCCAAAGGTCCAGATCTGAGATGCCCCACGCACCAGTACTCAAGTGGGAAGAGACATACACTCCATGGTCCAGGGTACACATTGATTACGCATGCACCTTCCAGGGACGGTTGTTCCTGGTGGTGGTAGATAGCCACTCTAGGTGGTTAGAAGTGTTACCAGTCACTAGCATGACCTCGGCCAAAACCATCCAAGTGCTCAGGGGGCTCTTTGCCACACATGGCCTGCCAGACATATTAGTCTCAGACAATGGACCTCAATTCACCTCTGCTGAATTCCAGGCATTCACCAGGGCCAACTTGATTAGGCATGTCACATCGGCGCCCTTCCACCCGTCGTCTAATGGATTAGCAGAACGCATGGTAAGAACAACCAAGGACGCATTGCAGCGCATCATCAATGGCGACTGGCATCAATGGTTGGCACAGTTCCTGTTAGCGCAACACACCACACCTGCACTGCCACAGGCAAGAGTCCAGTGGAACTTTGGTGGGGCCGGAGGCTCATCACCAAATTGGACAGACTGCACCCTGACAGAGTGGCTGCTGAGGCCATGCATCCCAGAGTTCCTAGAGAATTTCTCAATAACAACTTGGTTTGGGCAAGGAACTACGGGCCAGGGCATTTTTGGATTCCGGGGGTGGTGGTTGACAGAACTGGGCCTTTGTCCTACATTATTGGGGTGGAGGGAAATCGTCAGATCAGGTGTCATGTAGATCAAATCAGGAAGCGGGTTCCTGAAGGGTCTCAGGGAGACCACTCACAACAAAGAACAATTGAACAAAATGGGGAAGCCCAGGGACTGGGTCAAGCAGAATATGGGGACTTGGGCTCAACCTTGACCAATGATGAGTTGGAAGTCCAGCAAGGGCTGCAATGGTCTATCAGGACCCACAGACCACCAACATACCTTGCTGATTATGAACAATCCTGAACAGGCCAGAGAGGGTCACCGCTCAGGTTGATGTTGTGTTTGAAACATTTATGTATGCCATTTGTTTTTTATATATATGTGTCATCTTTTAAGGGGGAAGGGGTGTTATATATGGGGTGTGAGCAGCAGCTCTGCAGGTACCACCAGGGGGCGCTGTACTGGGGCCGGATTGACTGAAAGGGTTTCGGCGGGAGATACGATCGGATGGATTGGCCAGAATGTCACTTGGCTAGGTATATAAGGGGTCCAGGTAACCCCCTTTGTTCAGTACGCGCCTACCACAAATAAAGAGCTGACTTGCGGTACTCATCTGCCTCTTCATTGCCATGCGGTTCTCAGCCCGCAACTTAACAGGTTGGAGACCTCTGACTTAGAGCATCTCACAGCATCCCCCAGCCATTGTTGAAATGATGTAAAGGCTTACTTCATTTATGTTATTTTGTGGTAGGATGATTTTCAGAGATGCTATAAATTGCTAATGGGAAAATAATCTCAGTCTCAATTTCTCCTTTGTCCTTTTTCTTCTTGAAACCATTAGATTGCCCACACTGGAGGTATTTCAACACGATTGTTGAAGCTTATAAGTTAGTGGCAACATGCTCCATACATTTACTTATTCAGGACACCTATGATATCAGCATGGTAGAGCCACAAAATGAGAAAGAGAGAAAGAGAGACAGAGAGAGACAGAGAGAGAGATAAAGAGAGAGACGGAGACAGAGTGAGTCAAAACTGCAGGAAACGTATATGCAGTGACACATTGTAAAAATTTTATAATTTATTTATTTATTTGATAAATTTATATGCTGCTCATGTCACTATCAAGTGATTCTAATAACTCTTTATAGTTGTTTCTCTGTATCCCTTTGAGCACAAAACTTGTATGCTGGTTTGATACACCAAAAAGGTTTATTTATGTCATTATGTTGATATAGTTGCTCATCTCACAAACAAGTGACTCTTGGTAATGTACAATGTGCAGCATACAGTATATGGCTTACAGCATATAGCACTGCTCTAAAAATATTTTTTCTTTACTTTTCCATTCCCACACATACAAAAATGAACCATAGCAAATTATTTGTCAAATGACCAAAGTAAATTAGTGACTGAGTCAAGAGTTAAAATTGATTAAAGTGTGCAGGTAATTTTTAAAATATCACTCCCAACTAATCTGAAGTTGTGTTTAAGTCCCATCCAGCAAGCCTATGAAGAAGGAAAACTCCATCTAAGTGAATTATGTACAAGATGTGCAATCTCATTTTATCATTAATAGCAGTTGCTATACATGTGGGTGCACAAAGGAATCTAAAACTTAAAATCATTTCTGCATCTGCTTCATCTGTATGGTTTAATGGAAACAATTTAGTGAAGATTAAAATCAGAGTGTAGTGAGTAATGTTTTGTTTGATTATTTTATATTTGCTCTTATATTTGATTTGATTGTTCTCTCTTCATTTATTTTCACCAAGCATATGACTTCAGATTATTCAGTCAAACACAAGACTGCTAATTTCAAAAGAGGCAAGAGAGAGATCAGAACTTTCCAGAAACTGGGATTGGGTTGAAAACATATCAAAGGGCAATTAAATGAACAGTTACTCCGTGCTTCCCAAGAATTAAAATGAAGGATGAGATCGAAAAAGCAGTTTAATAATATGTGCAGAGGGATATGTTAAGAAATAAGCCTCTTGAATAAGCTACCTGTAATCAAAATTAAACAAACTGGTACTTTTAAAGTGATCCTGTGAAAAGTTGAAGAACAAGAGGAGGAATCACACTGGGGAGAAAGGAGAAAAAGTGAGGATCCACAAGTCCAGTACTGTTAAATTTATCTGTGAAAGTTTGGCGCTCAGGCATATCCCATTAGATGGCAAAATTGTAAATAACACAAAACTATTTCAGTTGGACTATAAAGATTAAATGGACTATAAAGAGCTCTGAAAGTATCTGAGACACTAAATGGCAAGTGAATTTCAAAATTAGCAATTCTATGCTATATACTTCATAGCCCTTTGGTTATGAAATAATGGTAATCTAATTATAAGGGGCCAATTAAAAATAATAGTTCAATGAAATCATCAACCCCACGTGCAGCAGCTCTGAAAAAAACAAATTCTTAGCTAGAGTTTATTGAAAAAGGGATAATAAGTCAGTTGGTATTATGATATTCTTATACAAATCTATGATAAGTTAAATGTTTGTTTAGCTGGTCTTAGGTTTGAAAATATTTATAGGTCATTTACAATATGCTGACTTGCCCCATTGTCCAACAGCCAGGTGGCTTTTTTTTTCAGTTAATGTTGCTGCCAGGGAAAATGTCGGTTGTGTAACTTTACGACCTTGTTTCACTGCTCCTGTTTCTCCTCTCAGGGGAGCATCTCTGGAGATGCTCTGTAGAACCATACGTGATGCAGCGTTTCACCATGCAAATGTTCTTGGCTGCTCTACTGGCATCTTTGGACATTGCAGTTTTAGGCCTGGTCTGTAGGTTATCATCACATCCTCTCTGCTGCCTTTCTAGCCATTTCTGTTCCTCCTCCAGGAACCAGCCAATCAAATAACTTACAGTTAAGTCCCTCTCTTGCATGAACCCTAAACTGGTCACTAGGACATTCCATAAAGTATCCAATGAACTAAGCACCACATACACCTTGTGTGCCTCAGTAAAAGTTATTCCTCTTTCTTCAGACTCTAGGTATGTATTTCTCATGCAAATGAGTAGTCATGCTCTCTCCTGGTTTCAGCTGGGCCTTATATAGCTTTCTTGTCAGCATTACTTTGCTGCTCACAGTCTCTCTCACGTACACACTGCGCAAAGCTTCCCAGCACTCTTTAACAGACTGGAGACTCCTCACATGTATCAGCTGGTTATCCTCCAAACTCAGGATTATGCTGGCCAATGCTTTCTCATTCTTTCTCCAGTCCCTATCATCCAGGACTGCAGGTGGATCAGTAACTATCATCCACAACTCCTCCCTTCGCAGGTACATCTCCATTTTCAGACACCAGGAGAGGTATTTTGTCTCGTTCCGATGAGATACTACGAAACCTTTTCCCATTACGCTGATGGGGTCCATGTTGCCTGCTATCACCACAAACCATCACAAACCATGACCTTTAAGTCCTCTAGCTCTTGATCAAGCTCTCACTGGGTTTCTCCTCTCTCATCAACCCCATGTGCAGCAGCTCTGAAAAGAGCAAATTCTTGGCTAGAGTTTATTGAAAAAGGGATAGTAAGTCAGCTGGAATTATGATATTCTCATACAAATCTATGATAAGTTTACATCCAGAATACAGTGTCAGTTCTGTTTAGTACATTTCAGGAAGGATAGCTTGAGATGGAGCAGGAACGGTCACCAAGTTTATTAGAATCAGTGGCTTCTGTTGGTGGAGGTAAAACAAGTAAAACACATGACAGTCACAACTGTGAGATGAGAGCCTTGCTCTTCTGTATTGTGTGCATGTGTATACATAAAAAAATGATGGTCAGGACTCTGATTGCACAGACATCTAGATCAGGGGATTTGCATATCTTATGTATGACAAGATTGAGCAGTCAGGCTGTTTAGCTTAGAGGAAAAAATGCTTATGAATAAATATGACTCAGCTTATAAAATTATACATAATAAAGAAAGCAAGAAAAAGTACAGGTTTTTCTGCATCTCCCTTAACATTAGAACTAAAGTCGCCTTGTGAAACTGATTACTAGAAATTTTAAAGCCAGTAGAAAGATTGGCTTTAAATCAGTGGAAGATGCTGCCACAAAATATGATGATGGTTGCTAGCTTAGATAGCTTTAAAAGGCCACTGCACAATTTCCTATAAAACAGGGATTTCAGTGGCTACTAGCCATGATGATGGGAGCTATCTTGAGGTATGAAGGCAGACTGCCTGCATATTTGGGATCAGTAATGAAAGACTGACTTGATCTGCAAACTCATTTAGAAAATGACTCATTAACAATGGATGTGCCATCATTTGACGTAGAATGTCAACTAGGTGAATCTAGGTGTAATGTATTGGCCATAACTGTTTTAAATCACTTGCTTAATGTCTGATCACTTGCTTAATGTCTGACCTAGATTTCTCTGTTATGTAAGGGTTGCTGTTACTGAAAGCCAGACTTGCTGTCTCCAGGCTGATAATTAGATTTGGGGCAGGAAACCATTACTTTAAATCTATTGGTTGCCACCTAGAGGCTAACCATATAAATAGCTGCAAAGCAGCCATTAGGGCTGCTTCTGCTCTGAATTAATAAACTTGTTTGCTGTTTCAACACTTCATCTCGCTTAATACCTAAAGAACCGAAAATATAACAGTGGTGACGAAGGTGGGATGTGCTGCTTCATCGTAAGAATCTGAAGTCACTAGGGGGTGAGGCCAGCACAGAGCCTGGCAGGGACCACGTTTTCTCCCCCGCCCCCCAGTCTGCCAGCAAGATATGCTGGAGACCACCTTGCCCTAAGGATCCATCCTAGGACCTATGCAGAAGCCAGCAGCACAAGGCAACATGAGCAACAAGAAATGCAAGCAACTCACCATGGCGAAAGTGGGGAAACTTGAAGAGTTTGACGTCACACACCCAGAGAGACGGGCATCCTACATTTCCCACTTCAAAAATTACCTCTGGACCAACCAGGTTGGTGAAGATGGGCTGAAGGCTGCGACCCTCCTCTGCGTGTGCAGCCTTGCCACCTTTGACATTGCCGAGAATCTGGTCACACTGATGCTGCTCGAGTCTGTCACCTATGCAGACATGAAGAAAAAGCTCTGGGACTACTTCGAGCCCAAATATGGAACGTCATAGCGTGGAGACACGCTTTTGAGCAGCGGGAGCAATAGCCCAGTGAGTCTGCTACAGAATTCATTGCCACTCTTTGTCAAGCATCCCAACTCTACAATTTTGTGGATTTGGAGGAGACACTAAGAGTTCATTTAGTCTGTGGACTCTGGAACTGAGAGCTCCAACAAAAACTGTTCTCCAAGGAGATTCTCTCTGTCACTGCGTTTTTTATCTGTTTGTCAGCAAGCATGTTGCAGTCTGCTCTTTGCAGCTGTGCTGTTATCTTATCTTTGTAACCATGTGAGTGTCACATGTTCAACTATGTTTTGGTTTCATGTCTGGTTCTACTATTGTGTGCGCATGTCCAAACAAAGTTTTGCTTCTTCTTTTTTCTCTCTCTCTTTGCTGTCTGGTGAGACAGAGCATGTAGTCTGTTAAGAGTCTTTCCTTTATTTTTCTGAATAAAGGTTTTACAGTAGAATATGTTTCGGATTTTCTTTCTTTTACCTGTTGTTCACCATGCATCAAATGAAACACAGTTCATTGACTTCTGATAAGGAGTTTTTGATTTACTCCTTTGACAGTCTCATTACAGGAGGCCTTGAAGGAGGCCATGGCAGACGAAGCTGCCAGAGGGGCCGTTAAAGTGCTGTGGCCCTCCAAAAGCACTTCAAGCACTGAAGCCATCCACCATGAGGACACTGAATGGATGGAAGACACCAACGCAGACTACGAAGTCAACAAGCTACAAAAGAATGAGGAGAAGGAACTGCGGCTAGCTGAGAAGGCAGTTCCGTTCCTTAAATGCATGAGCTGCAGAGGCCACCATCAACACACGGAATGCCAATTCCAGACAGCCACATGCCATGCCTGTGGCAAACCAGGCCACATTGCCACCATCTGCCAAGGTTGCCAGAGGGACCATCCACAGGAAGACCCAGTCAGGAGAAGTACTGGGGCCCTGGAACAACACTGAGTAGGGTTCTGCTCCAGCCAGAGGAACGTGTTCCACACTGGTGTCCATTGCCCCCTTAAACAGAAGTGTCGACTTCAGTTCAAGTTTCAGGAAGTTTCATGCAAAATGAAACTGGACACAGGCTCAGCCATATCCATCATCTCCATAGGGACATTCAGGCACATTTGGAACTGCAGCAACAGATGGGTCAAATTTCGGCTGTCTAATCTACTGCTCGCAGACTTCCAAAACTCCTGATTAGCAGTGAAGGGCAAAGGTACACTTATGGTGAATTACAAGGGGTTTGCAGGCCCACTAGATGTTGTAGTGGTGGAAGGCCAATGCACGAGCCTCATAGGGCTCAACTGGTTTGATGCATTGGGCATTCAAGTAACCGGCATTCACTGGGCAGCAGACTTGTCTTCAGTCTGCCAAGAGTTTGTGAATGTTTTCAGTTCAAGCCACCATAGACAGTGGAGTGTGGGAGACCCCCAGAGTAATGCCACTTAAGGCCAATGAAGAAGTATGCATTTGTGCTGGCTATAAGTGTACCATTAACCAGGCACTTCAACAGCACGCATACCCAGTGCCAGTTGTCAGCCATATTTTGGTGCCATTGCAAGGAGGCGGAGTGTTCGCCAAATTAGCTGCCGGTGGATGAGGCCATGGCAGCCGCCCAAACCATTGTCACACATCAGGTCAAGCAACTACAGTTTGGGGTGAGTGTAGCCACAGGGATTTTCCGGGGAGTAATGGAGCATGCGCTCAAGGGCATTCCATGGGTCTGCTCCTACTTCGATGATGTACTCATTGCAGGGGAAACTGTAGAGTCCTGGCTGAACAACTTAGAGCCACCCTTCAGTGGTTCCACTCAGCAGGACTTAAATTAAAAAAAAAGAAAAGTGCAAGATTGGAATAGAGCCAACTGAGTCCCTGGGGTTCCGCATAGATGCTGACAGCATTTATCTGGCAGACTCAAAGATGAAAGCGATTCAGCAGACCCCAAGTCCGAAGTCCACGGGAGAGCTTCAAGCCTTCTTGGGCCTTCTTAATTTTTATCAGGCATTCCTCCCACATAAGGCCACAGTGGCAGAGCTGTTACACTGGCTCTTAGAAAAAAGGCTCAGTGGCAGTGGACCAGTGTCCACGAAAAGAGTTTCCAGGCAGTCAAATCACTGCTGTCCTCACTTATTTTAACAAGAAGCTGCCAGTCTGCATCGCATGTGATGCATCATCATACAGGGTTGGGGCTGTTTTGAGCCATTTGTCAGCTGATGGGAAACAGTCTCCCATCGCCTACTATTCTAGGACCCTGTTATCTGCAGAGCACAATTACATGCAGATTGACAAAGAGGCCTTAGCCATTGTGGCCAGAGTTAAAAAGATCCATGGCTACTTGTAAGGCCGCCACTTCACGGTCTTTACGGACCACAAGCCACTTGTAAGGTTGTTCACTACAAACAAGCAGACACCTCAGATTCTGTCTCCTTGAATGCTGAGGTGGTCTATATTCCTTTCAGCCTACAGCTACAGGCTGATTCACAAACCAGGCAAAGAAATGGGCCATGCAGATGGCCTTAGCAGATTGCCCCTGCCACATGTGGAGCCAGATCCAGCTTCAGCTGCATGCATCCTGGCTATACAGGATTTGCCAGAGTCTCCTCTCCATGCTGGAGACTTAGCTGCTGAGACAGCAGCTGACAAAATGCTTAGCTTCATGTTAAATTGGGTACACACAGGATGGTTGGACAAATGTCCAGGGCCAGAATTTCAGTTTCTTCATGAGGAGAGATGAGCTTTCAGCTCATAAAGAGTGCATTCTTTGGGGACGTAGGGTCATAGTTACCAGCTCTCTAAGGCCCAGAGTTCATGAGTCTCTGCACAAAGGCCATCTGGGAATAGTCCGAATGAAGGCACTGGTGAGGAGCTACCTTTGGTGGCCAGGGCTAGATAAAGCTATTGAGACCCAAGTACATGGCTTTTACACATGCCAACAATCCAGATCAGAGATTCTGCAGGCCCCTGTCCACTGATGGGAGGACACTCTCACACCGTGGTCAAGAATCCACATTGATTTTGCCAGGCCCTTTCAGGGACAGCTTTTTTTAATAGTGGTCAATAGCCACTCTAAATGGTTAGAGGTTGCACCAGTTCCCACTATGACTACTGCCTGGACCATCTAGGAACTGCGCAGAATATTTGCAACACATGGGCTTCCAGATGTCTTAGTCTCAGACAATGGGGCTCAGTTCACCGCTTCAGAATTCCAGACCTTCCTCAGGACAAATCTCATAAGACATGCCATGTCGGCTCCCTTTCACTCAGCATTGAACAGTCAAGCGGAACGCATGGTCTGCACAACCAAGGAATCCCTGAAACTGATCATCACAGGGGATTGGCACCACAGACTGGCCACTTTCCTACTCTGCCAGCACACAACCCCCTGCACCGCCATGGGTAGGAGCCCACCTGAGCTCTGATGGGGTCAATGCTTGATCACCAAACTGGATAGGCTACACCCCAACAGAGTTGTCTCAGACACTGCATAGCCAAAGGCACCAAGAAGCTTACAAATGGGTGACTGGGTTTGGACCCAGAATTATGGGCAAGGGGCTTTATGGGTGGCAGAAGTGGTTATTAAAGTGTCAGGACCACTCTCCTATGAGGTGGTCCTGGGAGATGGGCGAGTCATTCACCAGCACATTGACCAGCTGTATCAATGGCTAGCTGATCAGTTGCTGGCTGAGGACTCCAAAGAGGGCCAAACACAGGGCCTGCATGACAGCTGTCCAACAGAGCAGCTTGCATGCTCTGACAGAACTCTTGCTCAAGGAGATGGGAGGATGGCCATAGAAGAGACTTCTCTGGACACACAGACTGTATCCGCTGAACAGGACAGCCAAACTGCACTGAGACAGCCTGCCGACTTTGCTGCACAATTGGACTTTGGTTTGGGCCGACCGGGACTTGTCAGCCAAACGGACTTAAGTCAGTCTGACTCCACTGAACCTCAGAGCCCTGGTCTACCCACTTGGGCAGGCAAGCAGGTAGACCAGGAGATCCCTGTAACCCTTAGACGTTCTGAACTGTCAAGAAGGCCACCTAAATATCTGCAAGATTATGTCAAACAATTGAGAGTTTGAGCTATCTAGGGGGAAGGGGTGTAATGTATTGGCCATAACTGTTTTAAATCACTTGCTCAATGTCTGATCACTTGCTTAATATCTGACCTAGATTTCTCTGTTATGTAATGGTTGCTGTTATTGAAAGCCAGACTTGCTGCCTCCAGGCTGTCTCCAGGTTTGGGGCAGGAAACTATTACTTTAAATCTATTGGTTGTCGCCTAGAGACTAACCATATAAATAGCTGCAGAGCAGCCATTAGGGCTGCTTCAGTTCTGAGTTAATAAATTTGTTTGCTGTTTTAACACTTCGTCTTGCTTAATGCCTAAAGAACCGAAAATATAACACTAGGCCTGAATAGCAGGACAATTCTCATGTTCTCAAGATGTTTGGGAATCCAGACAACTCTCATTTGTCATTGCCACTATGGAGGCAGATAAAAGGTTTTGGAAGTTATTATCAAACAACCTGGAAGCACCTGACTGTATATACTTTGATATGTCCAAATAAAGCACTCCAGTTTTATTGTAGCTGTCCATTTTTTTCTGTAATGCATTGATGTTCACTTTAATTTTCTTAGCAGGTGGTAGAAGACACTACTATTTTTTAGAAATTTTTCCCGCTTCAATATTTAACAAGCATTTAGGAGTCTGTGGGAAAAGGGCAGGTAGTAGTAGCAATAACTTAGGAAGATTGAGCTTCTACATCTTGGGGGGGGCTGCCTATCCATTTGTAGGGGGGAAACAGTGACTGTAAATTTGTTAGAAGAATGAGATGACAACTATTGAAATGAGACATAATCTGTCCTTTAAAGTATTTAGAGTAAAGGTGATTTACTTATAGGCCATAGGGCAATTTTCATGATGTCCATTTTAAAACTGTCAGAAAGCTTACAAACTAAAAGTTTTCAATTTTATTGTTCTCTTCAGCTTTCAGATCTGAAGTTAGTGTCTGTGGTATATTTTTACAGGGAATAAAGTAACTACTTGTGTCATGAACAGATTGTTGTAAGAAGATCCTTTTCCTGCAGATGAAAAGGTGGATGTAAATTAAAGTGATCACCTTATAAGAAGTGGGAAATCTATGGCCCACAGATCCTTTTTTAATGTTCATTAGAGATTCTTCCCATTGCCTCATTGAATTTACTTTTCCCATAAATTTGATGTGGAGAATACTATGGAAACAGCAATGGAAGTAAAATAAGAGAAGGAGAGGGGAAAGGAGGGGAGGGGTGGGGTGGGACTAGGTGAGGAGCAGAAAAGTATATCTCTACTCATCTGTGTGATATGGCCCTACCAAATTTAAATCATTGTCTTTGCCATGTCCTTTCCCAAAATTACTGTATCGTCTGTAATCCAGGCTGCCTATTCTCCTTCCATCAATACTTTAAATAATTAATGGAAAAATAATTTCTCTACATGCTATATTTATTTCATATTGTTCTTGTCATTTAATAGACTTTGAAAAAATAATGCTGATACTTTTATGCTTTGGTCTCGTGGATGGACCAAAAAAACAAAAACAAATGAATCACCAAAGGATATTTAACTTAACAGAGTATTTAATCAAGATACAAGTGACCAGGATGAAAGAAAAAGATGAAAGAAAACAGCCAACAGCAAGGTGGATGGATTCAGTTACAGCAGCAATGAGTGCACTGTTGGAAGATCTGAAAGACCAGATTGGAAACATAAGATTGTAGACAATCTATTGTTGCTAAGGGCAACACTGATATGATGGCATATAATCAATTAATCAATGGTCTTGTCCAAGGTAGCCCTGTTGGTGGGCTGAAATAGAATAACATGATTTCTTAATTGATTTATTGCAGAATGGGATTTACAAAAAGTTATATCTTCTTGTGTAATATTATATTACCCTGCCGAGTGATAAAGATCCTAGCATATATTCTTTGTAACAGCCTTCATTTCAGGAACAATGCCATCTGAATAACTAGCAGTGGACTTCAAGCTCCATCTCAGTGTTGTCTCACTAGAATCAGATGTGGCTGAATGGAAATTATATACTGGAGATCTGGAAAGCATCCAAAGCTTTTCTTATACTGTGTTTGGGAGGCAAATTATGTGAATATTATAATTGTACTCAGTAAGTGACAAGTGGAGGGAGTTCTTTGATTTTCCATAGTGCAACATATGGGCAGAACAGACGTTTTACTTACACCAGAGCTCAATCAAAGCAGTGCCTGAAAACAAAGAGATGGTTTCCATTGATTTCCATGGACATTAGATCAAGCTGACTCTTTAGGAAGGGGGAGAGAGAATTGTAAGAAATGGATAAACCCACTGAGTGTAAAAATATTTACGCTAAATGCATTAACTGAAGATGTAACTGCAGTTTGCAAAACAACAGTAAATTTTATGGAGAAAGAATAAGTATAGCCCTCTCCCACACTCACCACAGAATTCAAAAAGAATGAGGATCATTCTTTTCTTCCTATTTCCAGTGTTTCAAATAGACTTTCTTTTGAAGCAGGCTTTATCATTTCCTCCCCATGATTTCTACTATATCCTGATGCACTACACTTATCATATTAGAAGTAAAACTAAAAAAGAGGCTTTCAGAACAAATTATTCCAAAACCCAAACATCTTTTAGGGGTTATCCAGACAGTTGTAAGAATATACTAATCAACAACAAGCATTTCCTATTCATGGCAATAGCACAACATCTTAGAGCATAATATCTTAAGTCCAAAATATAGTTTTAGGGCTTGGCTTAGTGTTGAGAAGAAATATATGAAAAATGAATAACCAGTATCTATGTGTAGGTGTGCGTATGTAACTAAATGAATTGATAGATTGTTGCCATATCCTTATTGTATTAGTCAGAGAATATTTCTCATGACAAAGAGTGACTGATTTCCCATACTGGGTTCTCATAATGTATCTGGTTGGGACTTAGAGTGATGTATCAATCAATGTTTGATAACCTTTATAGCCAATCATGATGCCTAATGAACATACATGTGTAACGTGTAAACTGAGCAATTTATAAAATATGATCCATTCCTAGTTTTATGAATGAACTAAGGCTACTATGGATAGTTCAACAAACAATACTTAAAGTTAATTGTGGCTTTAAAATATTAAATTCTACATATTCTATAAAGCAACAATAGCTCCAATAAACTGCTGACCATATGCAATGCCTATGTCCAACAGAGTCTGATTGTACCACATTTTTTTCCACTGAGGTTTTTCTGTAAGATTAGAGGTTAAAAGCTTTGTTGGGACATATCTTGTAGGGGTTGGAGGTTCTCATTCAAATCTATTGCATGCTTCAGGGAAATAAAATGTTCAAATATGGCTCTTGATCAGTAAAAGGCTACTTATTCCTGAATTAGGAATAGGAAAAAGAATTCAAGCAAAAAATGATGCTATTGCACGGTTAACTCCTACAAGAAACAAAAAATGACAGATCAACCTTCATAGCTTGCAGTGCATTTCATCCCATGGATTCCTACTTTCAAATTGTTAATGTATGTGTGGAAAGGGTAGCTTAAACATTAAACAATATTTTAATCTGAAAAAAATTACCCAGTTATATCTCAAAACTAAAGTCCAGCTTTAATTTTTGGATTGTTCCAATGAAAGGTTTGGGAGAAACTTTGCTCAAATGACTCTCACTTGATTGCAAAGCTAAGTGCCTGGAGGGATCCTCATCACAAATGTTTATGATGGCTAGAGTGGTTTTTTTTTATGGGGTAGGTTTTGTTTTGGCTTTGGCACCTGGTTTTATCTGGGCCGCTTTGCTGCTGCTGGGAATGTGCCCTGGCTTTGCCCGACTGCCCTCCCCTATCACCCCTCTGACAGATTAAAACACAACAGGGTCTGTTGGATGACTGACACGTCTCTCCCCCATCTGGCTCTGAAAGAACTTCATTTAGCAGCCCCGCAGTTCAGGCTTTTGACTGACAGATTGTGAGGGGGGAAAAGACATTCAGTTCCATTAAGTTCAGTAACTGCTGCGGAACAAAAAGCCCTCTCTCCTCTCCCCCCCCCCACCGCTCTTTTTTTTAAACAAAGAAGAAAGAAGGAAGGAAAAAATGGAAAAAGAACTATGGAAAGTGGGGGCATAAGCTGAAAAGAAAGGGAGGGGGAGAATGCTTTTCAGGTTCAAAGACAGCCTTTCTCCTTGCATTCTGTCTATCAATTAGGGCAGCATTCCCAGAGGGAATACAGACCAGTTCTCATTGGTGTCATTCAACTGCCAATCTTCTTGACATGAACACCACAGGGCCTCATGTTGCGCTGCGGAAGCTGTCCGTCAGGCAATCAGCAGCTGCTATGACATCATCTGCAATGTTTCGCCACAACTCTTATGAAAAAGAAATATATAGTCAGAACTTCCCTTCTCAGTCAGGATTAATATTTTTCTTTTGTGTGCCTCTCTTTCTCTCTTGTCCACATATATCTGGAAACACAGGTTGTTGTTTTTTTGGGGGGGGGAGGAAGTATTTTTCTCAGGCTGTTTTAATTAATTGCCACTAGATCTGATAATCTTAATTCCAATCCACCTATTAGGCAATATTTTTGGGAAAGCAGCACTGGGAATTCCAATATGGCAACTATTTTGTAGGTACTTGAGAGTAGAAAAAGGGCAATAGGTCCTTTTGGTTCTGAGCAATTATCTAGTTCAAATTTGGTCGTCCTTTAGATTCCTAATTATTTATGAAATATTAGCCATTTTTCAATAGTAATACAACTACAATTCATGTTAGTTTGAGCCAGAAAAGACAACCCTGAAAAATGTTGGAAATTACAATTCAGCAACATTTAAAAGGCTACAGGTTCCTTGATTGTGTTGATTATTTTAGAATAAAAATTTGAACTCTGAAATTAAGATCTGCTCCTCATATACTTATGATCAACATCATAGCCCATTGTTATAAGGCAGCAAGCAAATCAGAAATTGATTCAGTATTCTGTTTTATCTTTCTTCCAAATGGCAGCAAAACCTAAGGCACAAAAATTCCCTGATTAATATTTATTAACAGATAATATTCATTTAGATACTGATTCATTTAGCAACCATTCACATTTAGAACAGTGATGAAAAACTAATTTTACAACCATCTTTATATTTACAACCTTCACTGGTCAGGAGAGCAAAGTAAAATTGAAGTAAGTTCAAATGCAGTTTCATTTAGCAACCGCTTTGTTTAACAACTAAATTGCCAATCTGAATTATGGTAGCTAAATGAGGAGTGCTTGTACTCTTCCCTATAATTCAACTTCAACAATTAATGTTTTATGAAAGGAACGAATGGGGAAAAAATAACTATTGGTGTTAAAAGGACCTAGGGCACAGGTCTGCAACCCGCAGCTCCGAAGCCGCATGCGGCTCTTTCAACCATCTCCTGTAGCTCCCAGTCCTCTGCCATGTGTAGTCCCCCCCCCAAAAAAAAGTGGGACTAAAAAAGCTCAACCAATCAATTCAAATATGCAGGGTAGGTGCATATCTCGCTTTGGCTCCACTCTTCAGTCAAACCCTGTTCTGCACATGCATGCATGTACGCGCATGCGCACACATTTTTTGCGGCTCCCAGTTTTTCCTTTTGTGATGGAACCAGTTCCAAGTGGCTCTTTCACTGTTTCAGGTTGCTGACACCTGACCTAGGGGATGTGACATAATGTTAAGATCCTGGGTTTGTCAAATAGAAAGCTGGCAATTCAAGACCTAAGTACCACATGAGGGAGTGAACTTCTATTATACTTGCCACCAGCTCTTGCCAACCTCACAGTTCAAAATCACACAAATGCAAATAGATGCAGTAAATAGATGAACCTTCAGCATATAGTTATGCCAGCCACATTTTCGGACAATGGTAGCTGTTCAGCTGTAAATCAGAAATGAGCACTCCTCCCCAGAATCAGACACGACTGGCAACGTTTTTATTAGAGGGATCAGTTTTCAATGTCTTTGGAAGGATCAGGAAATGATTGTATTCCATCATGCCAGTATGATACTGTAGGTATTTGAAGCAGTATTAACATCATAAATGTAGTTGAGGGACTGAGGTTATTTATGAAGATTGTACATAAGTTTTTTTCATTCAAAAATGTGTCTATTTCCTATTTCACAGGACTCAAGTGGTTTAATATCCCAAACTGAAAACTACTAAAGAGAGCTTGGGTAATTGTTGGTAGTCCCCAAATGTGAAGTGAATGGTTCAAAGCAGTGCTTATCAGCCTTAGCAACTTTAAGTTGCATGAACTTAAACCTCCAAAAATATGGGAGTTGAAATCTTTAAATTATTAATTTTGAGAAATACTGGCCTAATGTGTCTTCTTAAAAGCCAAAAGCTTACCTGGGGAAAAAGCTGACCTAAAGCACTAGTAGAGTCATAAATAAGAAAGTGAATATCTGATTTCCTTTTCTTATCGTCAGCATCAATTTTCAGCGTCCCCTTCTGGGATACTTCAAAACTTATCAAGATAGACAATCCTTGGATTATATCTGAGAGCTGGGAATTTTTGTGATCACAATGCCTGACAACAATACATTTGTATTGTGAATGAGGGAGTTGTCAAACTATTGGTAAAGAAAAATTTTAGAAATTATTTTGAATGTAGTTTTTTAAAAAAACATTTACCAGTTAACCAACCTAAATGTGTTTGAACTTTAAGTTGTAGACAATAAAAAAGAAATTAAGAAGACAAATTAGAATGATATAGTAGGTGCCTGTTCTAAATCAGAATAATGAAAACAAATGACAAAAAATATAAGTTTGATGGCATGATGTAAGCACCACACCTTTGCACTTATATCACAGTGTTACATGCAAGTAAATCTGAGGAAGGGTAAACTTGTGAGCTGGATCATTTTAACTAATATCTCTCCTATTATCTTCTTTTCTTGTTTAGTTCTGCTTTTTATAGTTTTTATGTTTTTAATGTTTTTAGTAATTTTTAATAATTATTATACAATTGTTTTAGGTAATGTTTGTGTTATATGCATTATTTTATGGATTTTTGTATTCTTCTCAGAGTCACTTTCCATGATATGGGTGACTATATAAATGAATGAATTAATTAATTAAATGACAAAGTTTGCATTGTATTATTCATCATTTCTCCCCCTCCCCTCGGTCCAATGGATGTCAATAATTGGATTCTCACAATCACAGCTATTAGGATAAAATGCTTCAAACTGGAGTTTGTCAGATTTCTTTTGAGGATTAAATTCTTATTTCATCCATTTATGCATAAATAAAAGAAAAAGCAGCCATAAAAGAAATATGCAGAAATCTTACATATGGTGAAAGAAATTCTTCCCAAGACCAGAGATTTTGTTTCGATTCTGTTAATTTCTTGTTGAGATAGGACTAAACTTTTTTTTAAAGAAATCATTCAATCCATGAAAGAGATGGAAATATATTGACTTTTTTAATCTGGAAAATTTTCATCAATGCTAGTTCATAGCTGAAGCCATTCATGTATGTTTTGTATATTATTAAACAACCCGTGACCCATTGGATCATCATTTCAAAGAAACAGAATAAAAATGGGTGAGCAAAAAAGCAGTGGGAGCAGAAGTGACTTCTGATTTCTTGCCGGCTTCTCCATTGACTTTCATTATAGGAAGCTGGAAAGGAGCATTGGACATACAATCACCACTACAGTGGCTACAACTTTACCAAGTTTCAATTCCACCGGAATAGTGGATCCTGGATTTTGGATGCATTGTGTAAGTTAGATCCTTTGAAGCATACTGATTCAAAAATACACTCTATGATGTATTATTTCACCAAGTTGAAGATTACTAATAAATTAAGAAAGTTGTGGCTGAATAGCTAAGAATTTTAGTAAATGGAAATATCTATAAACTACTAAACCAGATATGACAGGTTTAGCTAGTGCTTTTTTTGTAAAAGAAAAAGGTGTCGGATGTCATACAACCTGCCTTGCCTACCCATTCAGAAAAGGTGCTGGAACTCCATTCTGAGCGTTCTATGAGAAAAAAAAGCACTGGGTTTAGCGGCATACAGATACTTCCATTTATTAAAGTTCTGAGCTTTTCAGCCACAACTTTCTTAAAAGTAACAGAATACTTTAGCATTCACTTTCAAAACATGGAGAAACATGGACTTCATAGGCACATGCATACATTACATTCTCAGTTTTAAATTATAACTAGGGAAAGACTTCAACAGCAATCTTGTTTTGCTTAAAATATATTTTGAACTGAAGTGGAGAAATCTGTGTTACTGAAATGGGACAGCATCACATCACATTGAAACTATGAATTATGGATTATGGATTATGAGGAAATTTAAATTTAAACTATGAATTATGGATTATGGATTATGAGGAAATTTAACATTTTAACACAGACTATCATGAGTAAAATGTGTGCATGTTATAATAAACTCACACTCTTCTTTAAAGGTAAATTGTTGAATGACCTATTTCTATAATATACAAACAGGCCTTAAATTTAAATAAATTTAGGCATTTATTCAAGACATTCCATTTGGTTCATGTCAACTTCACTCAGACCAGTTAGGGAGAAAAATATTTCTTGTCAACATAGTAAATACACTGTGGAAAGACATTACAGGAGACATAAATTCTCCAAGTCCTTATTTTCTATTTGAAAAATCAATTCATTTGGGATATAAGTAAGTTTGCTTTTTCCACAAGCAGTGATATGAGTAAATGTCAACTAAATTTAAATCTACTAAAGGTTTATTGGACTGTATTTAATCAAACTTGAAAATCATAAAGGTTCATTTTATATTCACTTGATGTTTACAGATTATTCTGACAATTCAATTTGCATATGCTATCAAGGAAATGACAAAGCAAACATGCACCCTCAAAATTGTCTTGGTATTTGCAAATATTATTAGTGTAGAAAAGACATTTAATCGCAGGCTTGAGTGAGCAAACATTTGAAGTTGAAAGTATCACTTTAACTGTGTTTGATGTTAAGAGGGCTCTTTCTGCCTTCGCTTGAATAATCAGAATGTCTGTGGAAATTAATCAATTCAGTTGCAAGTTAGCAGAATGTTACATGCATTATGCTCTCATTGTGTTTGTCTGTATATTTTATGTTAAATGAGAAACTTAAATAACTAAAAATTATTCTTTGCTTTCAGACAGATTTTGCATTTCTGCCCAAAATAGTCAATAAATGCCTAAACAATCCTTATCTAGGCATTCCCCAGGAAAATGGGAATAGTGATAGAAGTATCTATCAGTAAGTTTAATAAAAGAAAAGCACATTTTGAACAATATCAAATGCAACAAGTTTCTGAATGTTTCCACCAATAGGTTCCATCTTAATTCTTCTGTTTCTCACACAATAGAACCGCAATTTACCACAAGAACTACATAGATCAATTCACAGGGCTTTTTAGTTTGTGGCTTACAAAAAAACAAAAAAGAAAACAAAACTTCTATTCTCAGTCCCCAATTATATGAAGAAGTGGTAACTATATGTAGAAGTATTGATAACAGCAATCTTTACGTATACTGTATCAACATCTGTACCGGCAATGAGATACTGTAGAATACATCAGCATATTTATATTCAGTACTGATACAAATTTGGCTAAAAGCAGCATACATGCTGTTACTGCTTTTTATAGTCACCACAACTCTAGGAAGTAGTATTGGCATATTGTGACAGTCCCCAAAGATGAAGAAATTTAGCAATATGCCTCAGTGAGTCTTCCCTTGATCATGCCTGACATTTTAATCAATAACATAAACTCAAAATTAGGCTTAAGGTTTTGTTTTATAAAACATTGGGAAAACAAAGCTCTCCATCCCAAAATGTACAAACAAAGAAAATCCCAGCTCTGTTAACTTTTGACTTTCCTCTCATTCACTGCAACACAATGACCAAGTACAACAAATTTAATGGGGTACCTCGCCATCAAAAGGTGTCCTTCCGTACAGCTACAGAAGTATATGAATAGCAGTGAAAGTAAACCTGGAAATTAATCCTAGAGGAAATGAAAATGAGGTTTTTGGCAGGTTTTTTTTGCAAAAACATAGAATTATGCCTTGTTTTTGTTTTGGGGGAATCCTCTTCGCCATTAAACATTTCTATCTGCAAAAAAATAATTTATTGTTTTAAGAAATAATAATACTTTCATATAATATACTTTCATATAATATACTTATCCAGACTTAACAACGGCCAATAAGAAAGGCAAAAAAGTCTGGATAGTGAATGTGGCAGTATCTGAAGAATAGAAAGGAAAGAACTGAAAAAGATAATGAAATACAAAGACCTGCATATAGGAGTAGAATGACTGTGGCAAAGTAAGCAAAGGTAGTACCAATAGGCAACTTGGGTTGCAATCTCAAAACAACTTGTACAGCATCAGCACTAGCAAAATCACCATCAGTCAGTTGCAAAAGGCCACTTTACTTGGAACAAATTGCATCTTGTGACGACCTTATGGTGGATAGAAATGCAAAATGCAATCTAAGCTGTTTGACAATGCAATGAACCATAATAATAATTATTATTTTATAACAATTTGTAGAGAAAAATCATGGTTGGTTATAGTTATGTCCTATTATTTAAATAAATTCTGGCAACATTTGTTTGTTTGCTTATGTTCCACCCATCTTGTCCTACTACACGTTGAAATAAATAAGCAAAAAAATAACAACAGTAATAAATATTTTTAAAAGATGTGGAGGAGGAAACACAAAGTACATGGGGAGAAACGCGGCTTTTCTTAATCCAATAGCCACCTCCAGAATGGTGCACTTCTGTTGGGGTCCCAGGCCAGCTGGCAGAGGCAGATGCTCAATCCCTTATGGGAGGTCAAAAGTGGGGGTGCAAGGTTCCAAAGGGCAGGAGACAAACCAGAAAAGGCTCTTCTCCCGGATCCTGTCAAGTGAAATTCCTGGACTGGTGGGGTTCCACAGCATGCCTCCTCTGCACGGATGGAACAAGCCAATTCCATTGGGGTGAGATGGTTTTTCAAATAACCTGAGTAATATTATCTATTATTTAGACATTGTACTGAATAATATCCCCAGTTCTTTGATTATATTCTTCTACATCAAATGCAGACTTCAAGGAGTTCATTTTGTTTAATTTCCTTTTGACTTATTTCTACCCTTGCACCACTCTTGAACAACAGTAAAAGAGTCACAGGGCCTTTCCCTGCTAGGAAGTAATGCATTCTCTTTTATTCTGTCATGTGCCTATGATGCTGCCTTTATTTCAACTCCAGTTCATGGTGAATAAAAGAGAAAGGTAAAATAAAAGTAAAATTATCCTCTTTATTCAGACACCACCCAATGACAACTTCAAAGTGTCAGGTTTTGAGACCCATCCCCTTGAAGGAAATCAGCTCCCTAGGCCTAAGAAAAGACATCGTTGTTTTAAAGAGTTAAAACTTTGTGGAGTTTCTACTTTTACATTCATTTGAATGGGAAGTGATCTCAGGCCAAACAGCAATGAAACATTAGAGGATAGCTGTAGGTACCTAGCCTGCTGATAAAGTTAAACTAAATTTCACTTCCTAACCAGCTGGCTTTTTTACCTGAGGTATAAAGAGGACGTTGTACTTATTTTATCTTTGCCTCCAACAACACTTACATGAAAGAAAATGAGCTTCAGTTAATTCTATTCTCCATGGTTCTCCATGGTCAGCTTCATGCTTTTGTGATTGCCAAACATGCTGCATTCTTGTTTGCAAAGCAGTAATTTAAGTGACATGTCCTTTAGGTAGAAGGCATGTCATTTGTCCTGGACTTCATGGGAATGAAAAAAGCAGGAAGGGGGGGGGAGTGTTTGGGCTTCTTTAAAAGTCTTTCATTTGTAATATAATCTGATGTGCATCAGTTCCTTTGCTCCCAGCATCTAAGGCATGGACATCTGAAAATAATACTGGGCCCTGAGCAAAATAGCTATCTGCCTCAAGAAAAAGACATGATTATTTTTCACTGGGTTGTGAGTTTTAACTCTTAACTGAGGCAATGCTGGCGGTTTATCTGCCCCCCCCCCCCCCCCCCCCGAAAATTGATCACACCTGTTTTCCAGACTCTTTTGTTACAGGCATTCAGAAGATTCCAACCCATCTTCCCTTACAATTATACCTATCTTCCATATTTAGTTTTTCTTTCTCAGAGAAATTCTATGACTCCTCTCTATCCACAATTTTTGGACAAATTACCTGTCTTAATTTTTGAGTATTTTTGTATGTTTCTTTAACCATAGAATATATGAGAACATAAATGCTTTCTCAGGACTCATATAACAACCATTGTATAGGAAAGTAATGTCCTGAAAACTTCCATATTAGCAGATTTTACTAGTCAAAATATGTTGTATAAGAATTCTATCTTTTCATACATTTTCTGTGATAAGATAAAAGCTGTAACAGCAGTAGGACAAAAAAGAGGTTTACATTATCACATTATCATTCAGACTCTTCTCTAAAATTTCATGAATGATTGCATAATAAAAACTTTATCTAAAAGCCTGTAAGATTAATTCATCAAGAAATGTATAGAGATATAATGGTAAGTGGAAGAACTCATGGTCTCTTATATGGCTGATTATGCTGCACCACTTGATTTATTCCAAACTGTTTTTGCCATCTGCTGAAACCCTTCCCAAACAGCTTCTTATAACTCAGGAGAGGTAGATACCAACCACAGAAAGTGAAATTTTATTTGTGTCTGTCCAATTATGGAATGCTCATCCAAAGGAGCATTGCCTATGATTATTATCATTGTAGATTATTGTACATGCAATATTTTTGACTACAGTATCTTAAATATAATTGGCTTAAGCTCTTAATATTACGTAAATTATATACAAAATGGATTCATTTTATAATTTTGAATACATTATATAATTGTAAAATAAATAAATACTTTCAATTAAGCAATAATTGCTTTAGTCATGATTTCTACTGATGATTATATAACACAGTTGTGCACTTTGGTTACATTAAGTCAATTTATTTTCAGTTATGCAATAAACTTGTGCACATAGCTACAAATGCTTCTGTATTCCATTCATAGCTTGTCAGAACATAGCCCCAAAGTCCTTAATTAAACATTCTTTTGTATGTAATAATATTTCTGCATTAAAGAGAGGAAGTAATAGAAGAGACAATGTTCATTGCAAAATGCAGTGTTGGCCAACAACATGGCAGCTTTAAAACTGATAAAGTTGTCCATGGCAACTAATCATGAAAAAGATTTAATAGATCAATTCCATAGCAGCCAATATGTCTCTCAATCCCTATTGCCATAGGAAAAACATGAGATGTATTAGAGTAAAAATATGCTCTCTGGACTTCTCAAACAACTTTGTTTAGCTGTTGTGTTGTGAGAACAAAATGCTGTATCAGAAAGGATTTTGAACTGATCCAGCAGAGTTCTTTCTGTATTCCTACATAGGATGGGTTTGTTTATAAAGAATCCAATGTGCTTTAGTGTCTGAAGGAGATTTTGTACAAGTAAAAGAGGTTTTCTTCTTCTCCAAGTATGAATTATTTTCCTTTAGCAGTGCTGCATTGCATCAGGCCCAGTTTTTTCCCTCTCCACTTCATTAAAAACACACACGCTCACAGCAGTTCACTAAATATTTATGAATGTAATTTATGACTTTGAATTGATGCCTTTTTTCCAGAACTAAAAGAATATCTGTGTGTGGCCAAATCCATCCCCTGCCCCTCACACACATACACAAATCTGTGACAAGCTCAGAAGTATGGAGGTGAATAGCAATTTCACATTAATACTGAAAATCTTCGCCTGAAAAAACTGAACAGCACCCAGGCCATTTAAAATCTCATTTAACTATTTAGAAAAGAAGTAGAGGATACACATCCACTATTTCAGATCAATGTTATCATGATCTACCAACTGGTTTTGTTGCCTCAAAAAGGACAAAATAGTGTTCATTCCACCTATAAAATCCAACCAGACTGGCAGTCAGATTCTGTTTAATCTTCATTCTCATGAGGGTGAGAATCCACACTAATGAAAATGGCCATGTTGCCTGGAACAAACTGTACCCTTGAACAGTGAGATACAGTGCCCACCATCTTTGTTTTGACCAACGCTGCAGACTCTCTTGGGTCTGTCTCTCCCTAATAGTAGATCTGATTCTTTATATCACATCTAAATATAATTTTCCCTCATTGCATTTCTCCATTAAGACATATTACGTATGTAAATGCCAAAGGTCCCCCACCATACACACACACACACACACACACACACACACACACAGAGAGAGAGAGAGAGAGAGAGAGAGAGAGAGAGAGAGAGAGATTTTCAGTTCATGGTGTCTTTATTTGTTCATTAGGACTGAGATCCCCAACACTACATACCCAAATAAGAAGTTTGTACAGTATTTTGAACTGGGAACAGGCCAAATTAGAAATTTTTCATCAATTCAATTAAAAATTATCTCAATTTCCTACAATTTGTGCTGGAGACAGGCGTTATTTGAGTCAGAATAATCCTGGTTCTTGCTTTGACCTTTTATAAAGAAGAAGATGCCTGAAAAGAAAATATTGCCAAACTTTGATGAATGTGAGAATCAGGTGTTTCCAAGGGCCAGAAGTGAGAAATTTTGTTGCAGCTCCCCAATATAATAAAGTTAGAATAATTCTTAGGGCAATATGAGGTCACCAAAGAAGTTTGGTTTCCAAGTCACCTCCAAAAGTGGCAACAAATTATAATTTTAAAAGAGATTACAATTAATCTCTTAAATTTACAGAAATCAATGATGTTAATTTAGGAATCAATAATGCTAATTATATTTCATGACAATTAATTTAAAATTTAAATTGAATTGATTATATTTCTGGATATCGTTCTGTGTTTTTTTTCTTGTTTTCACCTTCCTACTTTTCACAATAAAGGTTTCAGCTTATCCCTCAGATCAAAGGCATGCCTACTGGATTTGTAATAGTTTTCTTATACCATATTTTGGAGAATAACAGATTTAAGAAAACTAATTTCAACATTTTCCTGAAACTGAAATATTCTCATCTCCCTATTCTCATTCCAACCTACTCATTCCAACACAGAGCATCTTGGATGGATGGGGCTTATTTGAATAACAAATTTTCCCAAATGTAGGGCTGCCAGATCTGAGCTGCAAAAATAGAAATGACCACTAGATAGAGATACATAAAATTTTTATTCTTGGCTGCTGCCTAGTGTGCAGCTGAATTTTTGTAGGCCAGATCTATTAGCTTAGCATAGGCATGTTTTGGTGTGTTTGGTTTTACATATGTTTGGGTTGTTCATTGGCTTGTCATATCAATGGTCACAATAATACCATGAATAAATGATTATTTATTTCTCTTTCACAATAAAAATTTGTAATATATTTAAAAACAAATGTAATATATTTAAAAACATATGTTTATGATGAATCATTCCACTTTGGTAGATGTTTCTGCAGGCTTTACATTAATCCATGTCTCACTATGGCATTAAACATGAAATAAGAATAATTAATTCCTAACCTGATATAACTATTTATCTGTTCTTCTTACAGTTACCATGCATTAGGATGGCATGAACTGCATTTTTCCAACAAAAATATCCAATTTCTTTGTAGCCTTTTCAAATTAGTTTTAATAAAGGAAACCAAGTTAAAAAATATCCTTTTGCAGAACTTGACTCTCAAGTTTATCTATGCAACTGAAAATGGCCACAAGACTAAATCATGACCCCTTGCATATTTTAGCTTAAACAGACTTTTAAATCAAGAAGCTGCCTTTTTCATGTTCTGTGGATATATGAGGAGAAAGAGTTTGTTTTTGAAAGCAGTTTAAGCATTTATCAAGTGGCTGTGCTCCTGCCTCTTTAAACACTCCTGATTCTAAATCAGTTTTATAGGAAACTGTTTCTTTTAATAATGCTGGAAAAAAATCTGTAATCTATGGGAATTCATGCTAGTCATCTTGTCTCTGGCTGAGGAGACAAATATCTGCTCAACAGTTAATTCTTCTACATTAAATGTCTGTAGATTACAGAATCAGGCAGATTTTTCCTTTTTTCTCCCACATAGTAAATTGCTTATCATAAATGTACAAGTAGCACCTTGTTTTGCTGGAATAAAAAAATAGACATATTTGATAAGTTTCTAAAAAGTAGCTATTTTCCTTTCAGAAAAGTCTGACAGATCTCTGCCATGTCTGCCTATCAACACCTTCCACTAACACCACCATTCCCTCCAAAAGCTTTCCATTTTCAGTCGTGTGTTTGGAATTTGACTGATTTCCTGCTGAATGAGTAACTTTCAAGAAGCAGGAATAGTTTAGGATTTGCAGGAATAGTATTCATTTATTTAAATTAACTTTGATTTTTGTTATTGTTTAGAATGGGTATTTTTGGCTGAAGTCAGATCTGTCATTTCTTGAAAATCTGATTGAGACAGCGGTGACAGGAAAATTCCATTTTCAAAGACACAGCAACTTTTTGTCTGTTCTTCTTATGGATACATCCCATTAGCATGGCATAAATTGTATTTTTCACCAAATATGTACAATACCTTTGTAGCCTTTTCAAGTTAGTTTGTAAAAAAAATGGACCAAATTAGAAAATGTCTGAGTGCTTATAGAGGAATCTGATTTTTTGGATCTATTTTAATCTGGCTAAAATCAGTTCATGCTTGAAGATACCCAGCTGGATGATATTAGGTACAGCGAGGAAGTAATTTGTATCTTATTGTGTTCTTTGATCTCCCAATCAATTTTTGGTATCACTGTGCATGATAACATCCTGGACCACTTTAGGGAGCTGAGAATTCAGGCAAGGTTCTGATTTATCATGGTTCTGCTCTTATCTTCAAAGCCAGTTTTACTAAGGAGTCCTTGCTTAACGTCCATTTGTTCATTAACATTTGAGGTTGTGACAACACTGAACAAGAGGGACTTATGATATGTCCTCACATTTGTGGCTATCTCCATTCTCAAGTGATCGCCATTTGTGACTTTCACTCCCAGTTTTTGACAAGCAAAATTAACGGGGAAGCCAGGGGATTGTTGCAAATGGCTATTGTGTGACCTCAGGATACTGCAAACACACAGGATTTGCATAACAACAGCAACTGGAACTGCTGAAACTTTTGTCATAAGTCAGTATATTCAGTATATTATATAACATGGTGTCTTATTACCTCATTGCTTAGTGAAGAGTTCCTGATCCCAGTTGCCATTCCTAAGCGAGAACGACTTCCACTGCTTTCTCTGTTGTGGAATGCTACAATATTGCATTATGTTTCCTTAGGTTTCTAAATTATATTCAGGTGCTTTTTATCGTTATGTGGCTTAGCCCTGCCCCAACCTCATGCTGTAATCAGAATGCTACAACTTGTGAACAAAGGCAAATTAACAGGAACCTGAAATTTGGCAGAATAATTTCAGCAGATTTCAGACAGCCTAAATGGGGGGCTCAGTAGCCACCTGAGGCTTAGGGTCCAAGGCAGATCAACAAAGGCATTATAGCAGTTGTTATGTACTGGGCTTTTGGAATATCACCACGTGCTTTGCTGGAGAACTAACAGTTCTCCAACAACTCAGACAGGACGTCTCCAATCCTGCTATTGGTCAACTTTGGGCGGCAAGTATAGCTTCAATCTGATTGGTTAATACCATAGGGCCTGCCTATATATTGAGGCAGGGTGACTCCAATCTCTCAGTACAGTTTCTGCTTAAATAAAGTATGTGTTTGTCTGTACTCCTCTGCGTGTTCTCATTCCTGCTCATCAGAGCCCATGACATAATAGTAGTTAAGATGCTGAACCAGAACTAGGGAAGCCCATCCTAAGTGCTTCTAGAGGCATAAATGCTCCTGGGGTGACTTTGGGTCAATCACAATATCTTTATCCAACTTAATGGAATAGACGGTGCAGAAGACCAAGGAAAATTATAATGGTTTGAATGCTAAATTGTGTTTATTTATTAAACATATATGCCACTTATCTAACTATTTAAAGCAGCACTTACCAGCTTACAATAAAATCATAAAACATAAAACCATTAAAATTAATAAAAAGATTAAAACTAGAAAACTAAGTAAAGAACAATGCAGTGGTAGAATCTTTCCTATTAATCCACCACCTACCTCCAACATAAAGCACCTCAACCAGGACCTGAAGACAATCAGCAAAGCCAAGTTTTAATGCCCTTTCAAAAGGCTAAAAGGGTAGAGATGGACCTCACCTATGGTGGCAAAATGTTCTAAAGACTGGGGCCGTAGCAGAACAGGATCTTGTCCTATAATCTCCAGTCAAATCTCCCTGACTGACAGGATCCACAACATGCCGCTTCTCCTGGACCAAGTGGGGTGGACCAATCCCACTGGATTGACAGATCCTCAGATAAACTGGTCTCATGCCATGAAGAGCTTTCAGTTGAATTGAACTTGACCTGGAAACAAAGCACCAACAAATGCAGCTCGGACCATAGCAATGTTACATGGTCACCATACAGGCATCCAGAACTGTCTAGGTCACTACATTGTGTACCATTTATAGCTTCTGAATACTCTTCAAGGGTAATCCTATGTTGAGCTCATTGCAGTTATCCAGAAGAGAGTTGACCAGGGCATAATGACTTAATGCAGGGTCTCATGAAGCAGGAAAAGTCACAACTTTCACCTCCTTTTAGAGTAGGAATTGTGAGTCTAGGAGGACCTCCAAGTTGCACAAAGGGTCTGTAGAGTTCCTACAGAAAGGACATAATTGAATGCATATGAGACTTAAAATAATCCCTTCCTGCTTCCTTTTACCCTCCATCAAGCATGGTAGAATGAAAAAGGATGGGAACAGGTCATAAAAGACTCATTACCTTTATACAGTGTCCAAACAGAGCTTAAGAATATATCTTTTGCATCAGACTATAGATCACTGCAAACTAAACAGATTATCTATATATGTCTTGATTTATTGTTGTTGTTGAATTTGACAAAGTTTTCTAGTTTTTCTACCTTCTTAACTTTCAATTGGGAAAGGGCTGAAAAGACCTATATTCAATTAGGAATAGGCTGAAAAAACCTATTAATTAATTTAATTTAAATAGAAATTGGCCCTTCAAATTGAGTGAAATAACATTCCTAATTAAATTAGAGATAGGCAAATCTAATTTTCTTTCAGTATTCATTTTAAAAGATATTTGGCTTCCCTTTTATTACCTTTGATAAGATAAAGAAATCTCCTGCTTAAACACATTGAATATATATCTCAGGACATACTTTTCAACAAAGACTTATTGAAAAGACTTTGGCTTATTTTTTTAAGAAAAATAGCTCTACAAAATCAGGCATTTTTATGTCTTGATTCATATAAATTGGGAATGTCAAGAGAGTTTCTCTCTTTCAGAAAATGATAAAAACTTTAATTTTGACCAAAGGACCAATTATGTATTTATTTTCGAAGATCTGTATGCCACTTTAGGCTGACTAATTCTAAGTGTCATACAACCAACACTATATGCAATATTCAATAACAATTAGTAGCATCCACAGCAAATATAATATACAGCCAACTTCCAATGATGTATAAAAACCAGAGAATCAGTCTAAATTCCTTAGGCCTTGGACCTTCCCAAATAAATAGATTTTTACAATCTTTCAGAAGACAATGAAGGAACAACTGGTACTCTTTTTAAAGGACAATAGTTCATTATATCATTTCAAATGATCCCAGAAAATGAAGTGTGCATTTTTGAAACACTTCAAATTCAGAGACATCTCTCTACTTATAAAAATAAAATAAAAATTAAATGGTTATTTTGTTTCAATAATATTCCACTGCAATCTAATAAAAAAAAAAAATCCTGGTGGTAATATATATCCACATATATTTGGACATTTGTTAAGTTAGATTTGATTCAGGATCAGTATCAAAAGTAAGATATGTAGATAGGTATTACTATAACTTCTAGGTGACTAGGAACATCAACCACCTATATGTGGCTTTTTTTACCAGATTTCTAAAAAATTATCATAAAAGGGAGAGATTTGGAGTATTTCACAAAACAGTAGCCATGTTTCTGTTAATAAAGAGAATAACTGGCCATTCAAGCAACATTGGATACCACACAATCTTTAATTGATCTGATGGGTTGTTTTTTTTATTCTTTCAGTGTATATATGGCTACATCCTCAATTATTTGGTAACAATGATATCTTATACAGTCTTCTCAAAGTAAGTCCCAATGAGTATGCCTAAGCTTATTTGATAATAAAATAGAAGAGAAGAAACTTCTAAGAATAAATAGATCTCTTACATCTGCTGGTTTATGGTAATGTGATAATTCAAATTATTGTATAAATTAATTTGTACAGATGGTGGCACATACGGTTTCCAAATGGCACTGGATACTTTGTTTCTAGAAGGATTTTATTTCCTCTGCACAATAGGCATCGTAACCAGAAAAAAGAAATATTCTTAGATTTAATGCCAAATTAATACAGACAAACTCTGGGATTCTGGATAATTGCTATGGTTGAGAAAATCTATATGGGAGCAAATAATCTTTTTGGGTGTTCTAATACCTATAAAGTTAATATCAAAACCTTAAGCATGGCTTAGAAGCAAACAACAGCCAGTTTGATACAGCTGTTGTTCTGCAGTGGATAGCTGTATTAATAAAAGTTTAATTAGCACATTTTCCACTAATGTTCGTGTTTTGACCATGTATCAGAGCAGAAAACTGTAAGAATGTCACTGAGACCTAAGGGACCAATGTAATGTTCTCTGTGACCAAACTACATTTATCCTGAACCAGCTACAGCTGCTGGTGCACTAATCAAAGGCACTTCTGAAAATGCCCCGAAATTACATAGCTGTTCCTTCAGACTGAATGTAGTCCAGTCCAGGGCAGCTAAGCTGTTTCTGAAACAGCCACTTCATAAGCTTTTTATGAATTTAGCCAATTTATTCAGACCTACCATTTCACCGCTGGATGTGGCCACTAGCCTAAAACCTCCAAAGCCTCTGTTTAGATGCAACAGAGATATCAGTTCCTTTCTTTCTGTTGTCCATTTTTATTTACTTACTTACGTACGTACTTACTTACTTACCCAATTTCTATAGCTACTTATTTCAATCAATGACTGGGGGACTTACAATTTAAAAAATGTACTTCAGTTAAAACACTAAAACATTTTAAAACAAGAAAAACATCCAAAATAAATATTTATACAGCAGCCAAGATTCTTAGCCAGTTAACAATAAAGCCAGGAAACAGGTGGTCCCTTGACAATTCTGCACCCCAGGCTCAGGAACATAGTCAGGTTTTTAGAGTTTTATAAAAAAGCTAACAGAATTGGGGCCATTCTAGTACCCCAGACATGATTCTGCTCAGGCAGAATCTCCTAGGACTGGTTCCAAGAGATATACATGTGAAGGCATGCAACAGGCAGAGATGGCATATTCATTCTGCAAACTGCTCTAGTAAAAAATGAAAAATAGATGCTTTCAGTAACCTTGGTCTGAACTTATTCCTAGAAGGGCTATATTTGAGATAAACTAATACTGAGCAATAAACAGTCCTTGGTACGGAAGGCTGCCAAATTTTAAGTGATGTATTTTATTATCTAGATTACTGTGTACTAGAAGGCCTAGATAAAACCCTGCTCATTTCATCCAAAAATTAAGATCTGATTTAAAACATTATCCCAAATATCACCAGTATGGGAATATGGGAATCTACGTCTTCATTTCAAAATATTCTGGAAACATTCATAGTTTGGTGGCAGATACATTAATTTTTATGAAAGATCCTTTGTGAAATAGGCATTATTGGAATCTTAATTGATAAAATTCGTGAGAATTTCAACTTTATAGAAGCTTTACAAAACTTCAGTTTGTTATTCACTCTCTCTATAAATCTTTCTTCGGTCTTCCCTGAGCCACTATTTCATTCCTTAAGGACTGAGCAGGGACAGGAGGAGTTATCAACTCCAAATAAATGTGTTTATTTAGAAATGTCTTGAGGCTTTTCCAGCTTTTCAGTACTTTTCTTGGATTAAGCTTCCTGAAGACTTTAGCAATACATATATTGGATATTATCTCATCCACTATTTTCCAACCTATCCATTGTAGCCTCCTGATGGGAATAACTGCCATGAAATTCTGGATAAAAGAAAGATTGAGTTGAAGGTTGGAAATAAATCTAGAAACCTGGGGCAAAATAAAATATCCCCACAAAGATTTACTATGTAATTATCTAAATTTCTGAAAACAGACTCAGTCTGTAACAAAACAGTGGTTTTATTACTTTTAATGTTGTAAGTTGTCCAGGGTTGCCTGTAGCAAGATGGATGGCTAAACTAACTGACTGACTGACTGACTGACTAACTAACTAACTAATTAACTCAGTGTAGCATCATTGTTTCATGATACAGGGCTGATCCCTACTTAGTGGCTTTTGTTACTGGTTTTTATACATGGCATTTATTTAGTTGGCATTTGTAAATTTTGGAGAATACAATTTGCAAAAATGACAATCAGTGGAGGGAGTGTAAAAAGTATGGAAATACCCTCAAACCATAAGCAAGTTTTCTGACTCTATTTATAATTCTTCAAATGTTTTTTTCTCAAAAGAGACAGAACTAAGGAAGAGTACACAGCAGAATATTGACTGAATGATACTGTAAGCTATTAATATCTCTTTTTTCAAAGCACTACAATTGGAAAGCCTTTGGGAAACTGTTCACTGTAATTAAAAGGCAGACATAACAATCACTCACTTCCTCTTACTCCTCCTTTATTTCCACTTTTCAATTGCTGGAAAAGTAAAAGCAGTATTTCTGCAGCCATTCTTTCTGCAGCCTGCAAAGCAGTAAATTCATGGATGATAATTCCAGGACATCCTAATTATGTTAGGGAATTCTCAGAATGTCTCCAAGTTTGCTGTTGCCTGCCCAAGAAGGGTTTCATTACATCAGCTAATGAGTTATGATTAGACAAGATTTAAGAATGTATGAAGTACCCTTGCATCAAATCAAAATTGCTAAGAAAAGCCAAAAGAAAGTTCTGCCAGCTTGACCCATATTTCTAGCCTTTTCTGGAAATAAGTCTTTTATGTCATTCTCTGTGTTGAGTCAGATAAGTATTTTGTGTTCATTCCAGGAAACAGATGAATGTTCCTAACTGGACAGGTTGCAATTTCATTGGTGCATAAGAAACTGCAGCTGTATATATGCTGCATTTCCTTGTTTGCACAGATGGATTAAACTTTTAAAAAGTCACATTAAGGTTAATTCATGGGTAATTTTTTTTTGCTTATCATAATGGTTTTGCAGATGCATGTTTTTCTAACACAGTATTTAGCAGCATGCTAAATTGCATGCTAAATTGCCTTGGCAATGGTATTCCACTATGTTGACTCAAGGCAGATTGATTGTGATCTGCACTGGTCTAGAATTTATTCATTTTAAGAATGAAATGCCATAAAATAGCTTTTCCCAACCTGACAAGCTCCCAGTATGCTGGGACTACAATTGTCAGAATTCCCAATAAAAAGTACTCCCCTTCCATCCTGGTAAGAAATCAGATTTGGGAGAGTTGTTGTACATTAAGAGGTGGGGGGGAAGCATTAATTCCCATCTCTCTCACACACATATGCATACACAAAGAGCCACACAAAGAGCTTGGATATTGGAGCTATAATTCCAAAAATCAGTGTATGAAATATTGTGACAAAGATATGCCAAACCTTCCGAGGAAACATTCCATATATATGTGCTACAACTGATATAGAACTGCAGTCTCCAAAGCTGTGTCTGAGGTCTGCATTCCCAAGATTTAGTAAAGTCAAGTTAGCAAACAAGTACAGACACCACAACTCATCTAAGTTAATTTATCCCCCTTAACACTAAGATGGCCATTTATTCATAACTGAGCATTGGACAAAAGTAAGATACAACCTTGCATAAAAATGCATTTTCTAATTTATAATTTGATAAATTCACTTAGAAAGTTAATATAACTTCATCGGGACATAAAGAAGACTGTTTAGTTTGCTTAATCTATTGACCAGTTACTGTCCAACTTCTCAAGCCCCTTCTTGTAATTCTGCTAGTCTTTAAACTGGATTTATACCAGATGATCTTCTAAATAAAGAAAAACTTAGATAGAGACCTACCCTTTACCAATTTAGAATATACCTATCTTTTTCAGAAATGAAAAGCTTTCCCATCCCAATAGGCTCACTGTGAATCAACAAATTCCCAGTGTGGTTGCAAAACTCATTTTCTCCTTTACAATAAGGTTTTGTAACTTCAATAGTGTTGTTCAAGGTAACTCATCCCTCTCGCTTCTGAGCCATTTTGTATGTATAATAATGTATATAATTACAACATGCATATATATTTTCTAAGAAAATAAGACAAAAATAAGAGCTAAGACCTGTCTCAGAGTATGATTCAAATGGCGGGAACACATAGTCTTTTTACATATTAAGATTTTATCACAAGGAAACACTGTTGGTGAAAGGTTTTTCTGCACACAGAGCAGTTCTAGATGGATTTATTAAGAACTGAGGTTTCTCAGAGCAAGAGTCACTTCTAGGAGGCATTTGTATGTTGACTCGACTGTTTCTAATAGCTACACTAAATCTACTGCAGCTCCATCAGCTTGACTTAATTTGAGATTAGAGAGGTAACCCATCCCAACGGTGCTAGCAAAATGACATCTAACTAATTATAATTATGGGCCACAGACAAGCCAGTTGTGGTGGCTTTACTGAAATAAGAACTTAATCCAATAAAACCAATGTATTTTCTCACACTAGCCTATAAAATGTGCATGTTTTTACTGGATTGTCAATATTTATTACATTGCAACACTGTTCCCTTTCTATCCTTACAGATGGTTTTTGCCCTGCTAGGTCAACATATGTATTACAATTTACTCCTTGGATTCTGTACAAATATATAGGCTAGATTTCTCCTGCCACAAACAGTTCTCACCATAATACCAAGCCTATCCAAAAGTTCAAATCCTGTTTATTTTTCTTAGTTTGTCCATAGACAAATTTAAGAACTCCTCTAAACCTACCAATGCTTCTTCCCATATAAGAGTGCTGGTGTTTGGGTTACCTACTGGCACTTTTTCCTAAAGACAGGAGATATTATTCTGAGAATGTCAATGAGGCCATAGCCAGCCAATGGCATGCATTACTCTCTAATAGCTGGGAACAGTTTGAACTGAGCAGGCTTTGAATTAAATTAGATGGAGGGAGAAACCCACTTAATTTAATTTATTACTGATAGGACAGAAGTCAACAGCTGAGATTACACATTAGCATATAGTTAAACATGCTGCATATCACATTCAAGAAAAGGTTTCTGCTACTTTCCATTTTCTGGTAGCTTTCTTTCCCTTTTTTCCATCCAACAAAAATTCCTTGCTCTTATCTTCACAAACGTCCTATGAATGTTCTGGAACCTACTTGTGATTCTTGCTTATTTATCTGTAATGGGTTACATGGAGCTGCCCTGGAAGAGTATCTGGAAGCTTCAGCTGGTGCAGGGCACAACTGAATGGACAGTTTTTGGGACCTCTAGGGCAGGGCTTCTCAATCTTTTTACCCATTGTACCACTTTTAGGATATGGCAACATCAGAGTACCATCAGTCTAGCAAGGTGTCAAAAACTGGATGACACCCCCCCAAAAAAGGAAAAAAGTGATGAAGTACAGGTAGTCCTTGACTTACAACAGTTCTCTTAGTGACTGTTTGAAGTTACAATGGCATTGAAAAAGTGCCCTCCAAGCCACAGCCGAACAAGACACCTACCTGCCCATCTGGCGGCATTCTTCCTTCTGTCTGAGGTTTTCATTGTTGTGAGCATTTCTGTTGAGGATTGACAGTGGGGATGGGGTGGGGTGGGTGTTTGGTTTTTATTCCCCCCCCCTCTGCTGGGTGGTTGCAGCAAGTTTTGGTCACTTCACATGACCCTGGGACACTGTGACCGTCATAAATATGAATCAGTTGCCAAGCATCTGAATGTAAATCACAAGACCTTGGAGATGCTCCAACATTCCAGCTGATCAGCACTTCTGAGCTCAGCAGGTGTGCTGGGATCAGCGCCAAGCTCCAGCTGAAGCCTGGCGCTGATCCTAGCGCTATTGCTGAACTATGATAGTCCTCAGCTCCAGCCATTTGTTGCTCAGGCTTGTGCAGTGCTGCCACCGGTTCAGTTCATTCCCCTCCCCTGCTACCACTTTTCTAGGATGGTCGCATACCAATGCCAGGTGCCAATGTACCACAGGTGGTACCCATGCCAGTGGTTGAAAAGCCCTGCTCTAGGGTAGCCCATATTATACTGTTTTTTCGCAAGCTGCACTGGCTGTCAGTTTGCTTCCAGGTCCAATTCAAGGTGTTGTTTCTCACCTTTAAAATCCTTCATGGACCAGGCTACCTGAAGAACTGGCCCACATCTTTTCAGACATGGCTACCAACCTCTGGAACATCATGTACCCTGGGGTGAAATATGCACTCACCCTTTTGGCCTTCCAAAAAGCCTTGAAGACATGGCAGTGCCAACTAGCCAGGGCCCCCAATGGGGATATGGCATTTTGGAAGTGGCTAAGCCCACCTCTACCCTGAGGGCATTGTTCTGCATGCAGTTTTATTCTGAGTTTTAATTTAAGATCCCTATTTATTATTTAAATGTTTTATGGTATATTTTAAGGGACGTGGTGGCTCAGTGGGTTAGGACGCTGGGCTTGTCGATCAGATAGTCGGCAGTTTGGCAGGTTGAATCCCGAGTGCCGCGTAACAGAGTGAGCACCTGTTACTCGTCCCAGCTTCTGCCAACCTAGCAGTTCGAAAGCACGTAAAAATGCAAGTAGAAAAATAGGGACCACTACGGTGGGAAGGTAACAGCGTTCCGTGCGCCTTTGGCGTCTAGTCATGCCGGCCACATGACCACGGAGATGTCCTCGGACAAGCGCTGGCTCTTCGGCTTTGAAACGGAGATGAGCACCGGCCCCTAGAGTTGGAAACAACTAGCACACATGTGCAGGGGAACCTTTACCTTTTACCTTTATGGTATATTTTAATTGTATGTGTGTTAGTCACCTAGAGACACTTTCAATGAGATGGGGCAGCATACAGGTTTAATGAATAAATTAAATCTTGACTGTTTATCACTACTTCCACTAGTAGCTGTTTTCTTAGCTGCTTCCTACACTCTATTCTTCAATCCTGAATCTTCAAGGGTTTATTTTTCTAATTACAGAAAATTTGCAAAGCTCTTATATGTGTCTCCCTACATAATCAAATGACAGATGAGCAAAACAGGGTTGCATATAGTTGATGGCCACAGGAGTCTGAGGATTTTTTCTCACAGCAAATTAAAGTGCTCTCCATCCTTGATCAAGCAGAAATGTATATCAGCATAAAATCTGCATTCCCCATCAGTTATCCTTTTTCTGTCACTGGAATGTATTGCTGAGTTTAGTTGAAATATATAGTATATGCTCAGGAGAGGAATTGGTAGATTTCATAGCTGTTTTCTTTTACTCTCACAAAATACCACCAGACAGTGAAAGATGTTTATCAGCTTCTTGACTTAACATCAACTCAGACTGGAAGGGAGGCAAGTTTTGACAAATGGCTAAACCACTGGGTTTAGCATATGTCAAAATTCATCCTAGTGCTGCACAATGTTTTGCAAAGGTGCATTCAAAGGGAGGCCAACTAACAGTTGATATCAACTGACATTCGGACTCCTTTGGGACACAGGAGATTAATAACATCTGACAGGTTTGGGGAGGTTTGAAGCATGAAACCTATAGAAAAAGATCTCTCACTTTCTATTCTGCTTCACCATGTAATCTTTCCAGCACCACTAGCAATCATCTCTTGTTTATTCGTATTGAGATCTCTAAGTTGAAGATCAGTTCAGCGATCTAAAAGTGAGTGAATTGCCCTGAGCTGCTACTTAGAACAAAATGACTCTGAAAAGCTCTGCTAAGGATTGAAGAGGAATGAGCATCCCTGCACCAGCTTAAAAGGACCAATAGATACCAAGTTGATACTGTTCCTCAAGGGTCATCTGGCTATGCTATTGACAGAATAGCTGGTGAAAGTGTATTAGATCAGACATGTCAAACACAAGGCCTGGGGGCCAGATCCGACCCGTGAAGTGGTTTCATGTGGCCCACGAAGCCAACCTGAAAACAGTGAGGGAACGGCCCCCTCTGCCTTGGCCCTGGCCCAGAATCCATCAGATCTGTCCTACTCCTGCCCAGGCCCCCATAGGCACCCTTGATGCGAATGATGTAGAGCTGGCCATGCCCACTCAGTAGGCCATACGCACTCTAGCTACGCACACCCAATAGGCCACGCCCACCCTATCCATACCCACCTGGCCCCCTGAGGGCAACCACAATGCTGATGCGGCCCTCAATGAAATTGAGTTTGACACCCCTGTATTAGATTATATCCACAGCAAAACTAGTGTTGCAATCAAGAGAAAGAAACATTATTTTAGCTTCTGAAGGACTGAGGGCTAGTTAAGAATCCTTCATATAATGGACTTGGAGCTAAATCAAGGAATGCAGCAGAATGACGAGGTTGCCCAGACATGTTTTGTCAAGATTAGATATATATATATATAAATAAGGCTAAGCTGAACCTCTGTGATATGGTGAGAGTACGTATCATGTCCATATCATGTAAGAGGGCACAGCTTGCTGAAAATCTCGACATCAGCATGTTTACCACTCTTATAGGAAATTAAAATCCATCTTAAAAAATGATCACATCCTTGAGAGCTTAACAAAAAGGGAAAGAAGAAAGAACAGAACTTCTAGGTTCAGGAAAAAAATTACTTCTAGTTTACACAGAGATCATTGTTTTCATGTCCTTTCAGTCATCGAGGTATATGAAAATAATTGAAATCTAGAGAAAGCTCCCTTCTGCTTGTGGAACTGTCACATAATGTGATGGAAAGCAACAAACAGTGATTTTTTTTTTTTTTTAAGAATTAGACCAACCAATAGCTATAAATTGTGCTGAGGGGAAAAGGATGGCAACATATTCCTAGTCCTCCATATGACGCCCACCTCAAACAGCTCCAATCTTGTTTCTGAAATGCTCATGTTCCATTAACAATATAAGCCTTTCACTCTTTTAATTATAGAAATATAAATTATACAGGCGATAAATACTCCACCCGTCATCTAAGAAATTAACATACTTTTTTTCAAATATTAAAAAATAGAATATTATATTAGAATATTGAATATTAGTACTTCAATTCATTAATTAACTTTTATTATATTAACCAACCTGCAGATGGCCCCCGACCTTCGTTCATTTCACCGGGACCTAAAAACTTGGCTATTCGAGCTTGCCGGCCTGGACTGAGGGTTTTGGGTTAAGGTTTTAATTTTTAATTATTTTGGGGCTATTTAATTTTATTTTATTTTAACCTATATATATTGTATTGTTTTAATTTGCCCTGTAAACCGCTCTGAGTCCCTCGGGAAAAGGGCGGTATATAAATCAAAATAAATAAATAAATAAATAAATGTTCTGCACTGTTGTCCCACCATATTAGATAGCATTTTTCCATCACACTTCTGAATAGCAAACTAATTCTCCATATTTCAAGCTAAATATGGATATATAGTTTTGAATAATATTTCACCCAATGTATATTGTAGAACTGGAAAAGTTGTAGAAAAATATCATTAACATTAATAGCGCACATAACTAAGGCAGAATATCAGCAAATAGCCTGAGCCTGCAAAGGTGAAGTGAGGAAAACTAAGGCTCAAAATGAACTAAGGCTTGCGACAAAAGTAAAAAAATAACAAAAAAAGCTTCTTTCAAAATGTAAAAAACAGGAAAAAAGTTAAGGAAATGATTGGTCCATTAGTGGGGGAAAGTAGCAAGAAGGTAACAAGCAACAGGGAGAAAACAGAACTACTTAACTCATTTTTTGCATCCGTTTTTACACAAAGAGAAAAAACAGTCCAACCTATCAAAAACAGTATCGTAAAAAATAGATTAGAAACACAAATTAAGATAGGCAATAAAATGATGTGAGCACCTGTCCACCCTAGATGAGTTCAGATCACCAGGACCAGATGGATTACACCCCAAGGTTGTCAAGAAACTAGCAGATGTGATCTCAGAACCCTGAACTATATTTTTCAAAGATCCTGGAGCACTGGAGAACTACCAGAGGACTGGAAAAGAGCTGATGTAGTTCCCATCCTCAAAAAAGTGGAAAAAATAGATCCAGGAAACTACAGGCCTATCAGCTTGACCTCAATACCTGGGAAAATTCTGGAAAAGATAACCAAGCAACGAATAAGCAAACACCTAGAGTCAAACAAAGTCATTACCAAAAGCCAACATGGGTTTCTCAAAAACAGACCATGCCAGACAAATCTTATTGCATTCTTTGACAAAATTAGTGGATCAGAAGAATGCCATGGATATAATTTATTTGGACTTCAGTAAGGCATTTGATAAAGTAGATCACAACCTACTACTTGATAAGATAGAAAAATCTGGGTTAGACAGCACCACCAGATGGATTCATAGCTGGCTGACAGGCCGTACTCAGCATGTGGTCCCCAATGGAACTGCATCTACATGGAGGAAAGTGTGTAGTGGGGTATCCCAGGGCTCTATGCTGGGCCCAGTGCTCTTCAACATCTTCATCAATGATTTGGATGAGGGGATAGGTGGGGAACTCATCAAATTTGCAGACAGCATCAAGCTGGCAGGAATAGCCAACACTCCAGAAGATAAGCTTAAGATACAGAAGGATCTTGATAGAGTTGAACATTGGACGCTAACTAACAAAATGAAATGCAATAATGAAAAAGGTAAGGTTCTACATTTAAGCAAGAAAAACCAAATTCCCAGGTATAATATAGGTCTGTGGTGGTGAACCTATGGTACACATGCCACAGGTGTGCCATCGCCCCAGTCCTAGGCCTTCAGCTGTGTTTATAAAACCTTTTTGCTTTAGGCCTCCGTCGTGTGCAAAAAAAAAAGGTTCAAACATTATCAACTTCTCGTAGGGAAAAAATATCTCGCAAAATTGGAATTGATTGATTGAACTTTTTAGTCCTACCCAGTCTACCGTTACCACTACAGCCATGCCCACCCAATTGGCCACACCCACCCGGCACCCTACGATGTATAAGTGGATTTTGGGTTGCCGTTTGGGCACTCGGTCGCTAAAAGTTTCACCATCACTGGTATAGGTGGTACTTTTCTCAGTAGTAGTAACTGTGAGAGGGATCTTGGAGTCCTAGTTGACAATCACTTAAATATGAGCCAGCAGTGTGCTGCAGCTGCCAAAAAAGCCAACACAGTGCTAGGCCGCATTAACAGAGAGAGAGAATCAAGATCACGTGAAGTGTTAAAACCACTTTATAATGCCTTGATAGGGCCACACTTGGAATACTGCAACCAGTTTTGGTCACCACGATGTTGTCTTTGTTTAGTACTGGAAAATGAAGAAACATCATCTGAAGAAGAGATAATCAAGAAAACATTGGACTGTGCAGACATGGACAGAGTTATACTGAAGGATAAAGAAAAAGAAGACACAAAATAATTTCAAATGTGAGATGTAGTGCATCATTGGCCAGAAAAATGGGATAGAGATTAGGAATTTAATGTGTATTATTAATTAAGGCAAATGGACCCAGGCAACATATTGTTTACTAAAAACTAATAAAAACTAATAAAATATTATTTTTTAAAAGAGTTGAGACTCTAGAAAGAGTACAGAGAAGAGCAACAAAGATGATTATGGGACTGGAAGCTAAAACATATAAGGAACGGTTACTGGAATTGGGTATGTGTAGTTTAATGAAGAGAAGGATGAGCAGGGACATTATAGCAGTGTTCCAGTATCTCAGGGGCTGCCACAAAGAAGAGGGAGTCAAGATATTCTCCAAAGCATCTATAGGCAGGACAAGAAGCAACAGATGGAAACTAACCAAAGAGAGAAGCAACCTAGAACTAAAGAGAAACTTCCTGACAGTTAGAACAATTAATCAGTGGAACAACCTGCCTCCAGAAGCTGTAAACGCTCCAACACTGGAAATTTTTAAGAAGAGACTGGATAGCCATTTGTCTGAAATGGTATAGGGATTCCTGCCTGAGTAGGGGTTTGGACTAGACCTCCAAAGTCCCTTCTAATTTTATTATTATTGTTGTTGTTGTCAGAAATTGCGTAAAATTTCATACAAGGAACGTTTAGATATTTTGGGCTTTCTCATTTAGGAAAGAGTTAATCAAAAGAACAGGTCAAGGGCCACATAGTATATATGATGTGTATAATGTTATTCTTTCATAATTTTTTTAAATTGGGGTCATCCAATGAATCTGAATGATAGGATTCTTATACTATTCTTGACTGTGCAAAAAAAAAAAATGCATTAAATATCCTGTTCCAGTAACGAATTCCTATCTTGTCTCTATTATCTCTCTTAACTGTCACTGCAGTCATCTGATCTTCCTCCACAGCAATGAGTAATATCAACATTTTTTTAGACCATGAGATTAGTCTTGTATAATATCCACATTAAGCGGAAATAATACTATTTTATCCCTGACAAAGTTATGATGATTTAAGACAATGTCAATCATGGACTGGGGCTATGAGGAAGACATTTTTCTGATGTGCAGAAAAAAGAGGGTTTTTTGGGGGGGGGGGGGGGGCTTATTTAAGCCAGTATTAGATACAAATGAGGATAGGACTCCTTATGTGGAAAAAATATTTAAAAGAATTTGTTTATTAATTGGTAGGATGTTAATTACAATATCAAGCTATTTTAACTTCTAGGCAGGATAAGACCTTTTAATACAGTTTAGTTTGATAACCTATTGACAGTAAATGTATTAACCCTCTATTCATTCATTCATTCATTCATTCATTCATTCATTCATTGGCCAACCATCTTAAATCAGGGTAATTCTGGCAAGCTTACAATCATAAAAGATAAACACTGTATAAACTAAAAAAAAAACATAAACAAGTTAACCAAATTATTCCATCTCTAACGATGGGGGGTGAGGTGTTACCCCCCGTTGATAGGGCTCGCAACTTGGGCGTCCTCCTGGATTCACGACTCAATTTTGAAGATCATATAGGAGCCGTGACCAGGGGGGCTTTTGCCTAGGTTCGCCTGGTGCGCCAGTTGCGACCCTATCTGGACCGAGATGCCCTACGCACAGTCACTTATGCGCTCGTGACCTCCCGTTTAGATTACTGCAACGCTCTCTACATGGGGCTGCCCTTGAGGACCACTCGGAGGCTTCAGCTGGTGCAGAATGCGGCCGCGCGAGTTGTGATGGGGGTTTCCCGATACTCCCATGTAACACCTCTACTCCGCGAGCTGCATTGGCTTCCGGTTGCCCTCCGGGTGAGATTCAAGGTGCTGGTGATGACCTATAAAGCTCTAAATGGCTTGGGTCCGGGATATCTGAGGGAACACCTGCTGCCGGCATCAAGCTCCCTTCGTCCAGTGCGGTCCCACAGGGAGGGTCTTCTCAGGGTGCCGCCGGTGAGAGATTGCCGGCGGATGACACCCAGGGGTAGGGCCTTCTCTGTGGGTGCGCCTGCCCTTTGGAACCAGCTGCCGGTGGAGTTGAGGACTGCCCCCGACCTCCGTTCATTTCGTCGGGACCTGAAGACCTGGCTCTTCGAGCTCTCTGCCCCAGGCTGAGAATTTTTAATTTTAATTTAGTCCAATTGGGTTTTTTTTAATTAATACAGGGATTATTATAATTTATTTTAATTTGTTTTTAACTTTTATATTTGTGTTTTTAATTACCCTGTAAACCGCCCTGAGTCCTTCGGGAAAGGGCGGTATATAAATGTAATAAAATAAATAAATAAATAAATAAATATAAAAAATCAAACACTATGGCCCAATTAGAAGATGGGAGCAGGAGCAAGGGAAGAGGGGCAGAAGGGATCTATTGTTAATCTATCCACCACCTCCATTGTGATGCTCTCCATTCCCATAGAAACACAATTTCTTATTTGCATGTAATCAACAACCCAGATTTTCTGGAACTGCTGCTCAGTTACCTGAATATAAATATGAATATACCTATATCATTGCAATGGGAGACGGTGGCTCAGTGGGTTAGGACAGTGAGCTTGTTGATCGGAAGGTCGGCAGTTTGGCGGGTCGAATCCAGAGTGCTGCATAACAGAGTAGCGCCTGTTGCTCGTCCCAGTTTCTGCCAACCTAGCAGTTCGAAAGCACGTAAAAATGCAAGTAGAAAAATAGGGACCACTACAGTGGGAGGATAACAGCATCCCATGCGCCTTTGGCGTCTAGTCATGCCAGCCACATGATCACGGAGACATCCTCGGACAAACGCTGGCTCTTTGGCTTTGAAACAGAGATGAGCACCAGCCCCTAGAGTTGGAAACAACTAGCATGCATGTGCGGGGGAACCTTTACCTTTTATATCATTGCAAAAAACAACACAAAAAACACAGCCACTATTTCCTTGTGCCTTAACACACATGCTTGGAGTTACACTTAAATAAAGATTGAATGTCATACCTGATTTCTTTTATTACTCCTATAACTTAATGGTCCTTTTACGAGAGATTGGTATATAATTCCCTCAGTGCAAAGCCTGACCAAAGAATGTGATATTGTTTGATATAACTACAAGAGAGGAGACCTGGACTGACAGTGCCTGTGGGTGAAGTGTAGATTTTATTACCCAACAGACCCAAAATAACTACCAAGCATGGTTAGTTTTTATTGCTTGTAAAATCAGCAGTTGCAAAAGGTACACTCTGATGTAAACGAAACAGGGAAACAAAATGTCAGTGTCTAAGACAACCAAGAAACCTTTACTGCACAACAAAAACCAAATCTGCTGGAGATACACATGTAGACTCAGTTCACAGAGGCCTAGCTGACTACTTACAACTCAAGCACGTTAAATCCCATCATCACATTGAGGACACACTCCTTCTCAGGCATCCAAAGAATTAAGGCACTATTTTATCTAGATACAAAGCGAAGTTTTGCAGTCTTCCCTGAGCTGCTGCCGAACAAAATGCAGACAATATATATATATTATGGAATTCTTAAAAACAATAAAAAGAACTAATATGAACTAAAAAAGAATGAAAGAGGAAAAAGAGAAAGGGATAAAAAACAAAAAATCTAAAAGTGCAGAAAGATAACAGTAGGAAAAAAAGAAAGAAAAAAAGATATAAAGGAATATATAAAGAAATAACTCCCAAACTTCTTCACAACAATTAGAAATACAATTATGTTAACTTCTCTCTAAAGTTATATCATAAATTATAAATTCATTTCTTTTTTTAAAAATGTAAAAAGTCCATAAGGGGTTTCTAGTCACCAGTAAATGTCAATATTGTCTTTTCTCTAATCATACAAGTCAATTGAGCTATTTCAACAAGCTCTGCCATCTTCATCAACCATTCTTCTATTGTAAGTATTTCCATATCTTTCTTTCTTTGTGTATACAATAATCTTGCTCCTGTTATCACATACAAAAACATGTTCTGGGCTCTTTTCCAGCTGTTTTTTTTTTTCAGTCTCAAGAGGGAAAGGTTGGTTTCAACTGAATGTTAATCTTTAAAATCCTCTAAATCACTGTATGTATTTGAAGAACCCAAAATTTTCTTTTATGAATCCAGCAAGCATGATAAAAATTACCCTTCACTGATCAAATTTGAAGTATCTTTATATATTCCAGGTGATGTTTGTGATGTCATAAACCAATGGTACATTATTAAAAAATTCCTTAAAATTATAACATAATATAAATTTCAACTCTTTCAACAAAAAATTCCCATTGTTCCATTTGTATTATAACCAAACATTTTCACCTACTCTGTCGCATTCTTTGACCTTTTTTTCTTCAGTTTCAAATTTCAATAAAACTTGATATATTTTAGCAATTATATGTTCATCATTTGCACATTATTGTTTTTAATTCTCTTACATTGCTCAATATGAATTATCTTGTCTACTTTACATCCTTCTGATAACTGTAACTAAAAAAATGACAAATATCCCACAAGTTGTTCTCTTGATTTTATTTTATATGCCCTTGATAAAATTTTAGTATCTCACAATATGTTAACCATTTACCTTTGCCTGTTATTTCTTGTCTACAAAATACTTTTTGTGTTGAGCAGTTACAGGTATTTTGGAGGACAATCTGGGTTTGTATCTATTTCATATTCTCAACATAGCACATCTAACATGATGGTTTTTTAAAATCTATATTAACCTGGACTTCATTTGTACCACAATATCCACCCAACACACCTGAGCACATCATCATGCCAACATGCTATTTCTTTTAGCTACAAGGAGCTGAACTAAGTAGATCCCTTCTCTTCTATTGCCATGTGTTCAGTTCCCCATGTTTTAGCAACAGAAGAATCAACATTCACCATCCATACGTTGAATGATCTTATTCTGTGACAGAAGCCACTTTGTAATGAGAGGATTATACAAATGAAAGAGAGTAGCCAGATCAGTTCATTCTCCACGTCAGCATTCTCTATCACGCAACCAGATGCTTTCAAAGACATCACAAACATGGACTGGACAGTGGTAGCCCTCTTCCATTCTTGTTCCCCAGTGTCTCATAGTTCAGATCACTTAATTAGTCATCAAAACTAATAGCTGTTGACAGCTATATATTTTGTGAATATGTAGTTCCTTTTAAAAACCATCTAAATTGATACCTCTACTGCATTGGAAGGGAAGAAAATTCCTCAGTTAATTACTGTATGAAGAAGCATTGCCTTTTATCGATCATGACTGTGGGATGACCCACAGTTCTAATGTTGTGAAACAGCAAGAAAAAGCTATCTGTCTTTTCTATACTATGCATGATTTGAATAATGTATCTCTCCTGTCCCTGTCCTATTAATGAACTTCCCTGTATTTTAATGTTCTGATCCACCATGGCAATTCATAGTGTTCACATTGTTTGTAGGTGACCATTCACACAAAATAAGAAGCATATCTTTTTCTGCCTTCTTTGGTAGAAGGGAAAGTCACTTGAATAATTGAATATAGCAGGATTTTTTTGTTGTTGTTTATCTATTTTATCATACATTGTTTAAACTTGTTTTTATTCTTGTTGAAAGAAAAACTTACTTTAAGGCTTAGCAATTCCTGAAAAGAATAAATAAATGTCTAAGACCAAAAACCAATATCCCTAGAAGGAAGAGGATGTCTTTCCTTCACAGGCCGAATATTTGCAGAGTTGGCTTGCAGGAATGCATGTTTTATTTAAATACGATGCTCCCAGTATTTATAGCCTCTACCAGAGCAATATAACTCCTGATTGTACATTTGAGTCATAAATTCTGATTTCTCCTTGACAAAGAATCTAGACATATTTGCAGGAAGCAATGGAATGCATGGTGCCTCCCTTGCTGGAGACAAACCCATAAAAAATTCTTCTAAATTAAACAAATGTAACCTGTCTGGCCCAGGCAGGCCAAAGCTGTTGGTTAAGCCTCAGGAAATACTGGCTTCTATCATCATCAGTTTAAGAATCACAACTCAGAATGCTGCAAATTCCCACAGACAGACGAAGTCTGGACTGGGAGGGGAAAATGATTGGCACTTGGCTCAGGACAAACAAAAGGAAGCTCTTCTTCACACCACACCTAATTAACTCCTGGAATTCCTTGCCTCAAGAAGATGCAAAAGTGGTTCAGCAAATTCACAAAGGATCAGTGTTGGGCATTCACTGTTAGTGACCCTGCTAGGAAGGGAACTGCCATGCTTATAGAAAAAGTATACCTGCAATGAAAGCATGCTAAATCTAGAAAGAAAGCCTCTTTGACATCTGACTAGATTTCAGAAGAGATTGCTTGACTCTGTGCCAAAGTGCCTCTCATGCTAAGCCTTTAAGTTGCTTGGTAGCAAATGAGCTGGCATGCCTTTTGGATCCCCCCTCCCCCAATTGAGCCGCTAATAGCCATACTTAGTAAATTCAGCTTAGCAGACACTAGTTTCTGATTTGTCAATGAATAGAAAAGAAGCCAGAACTTTAAAATAAAATAAGCAAAAGAATGAAACCACTAAAAAACATAATGTGTGCAGGGCTACAATAAATTTTCTGTCTTGGCGCGCGCGCACGCACACACACACACACACACAAACACACACACACACACACACACACACACACACACACACACACACCCTTTGGGACATTATCTGCTCCAAGATTAAACATGCCTTATGGAAATCTCTTAAATGTAATTTTTGCCAGCAGAACTGGAGAGCCCTTGGTAACAGGGAGGCCACAAGATAGCTGTATTCCATGTGAAATTGTGACCTATTTTCCTGCAATCTTATTTATATTTATGTTTTAACTTATGTTTTAACTATGACCCTCCAGTATCAATTTTGAGATGGACAGCTATATAAATCTGATAAATAAGCAAATGTTCGAGATGCAAAGATCCAGATAGATATTAGATGGCAGCAGAGGCTAGAGGCTTCCATATGATTCTGCTGCCATCCAGTTGTTTGCAGCCTAGCTATAATAATCTTGTGCCACTTAATAAAAAAACAAATAAATGAAGAGCAGCATTTTCAGATTAGTATAAAGTCTCTGTTCTCAGAGGTTTCCTATGCATCCCTCAAGTGATACCATATCTGCAGAATCTGGCAGCATATCAGAAAGCTGACTAGTTAGTTTCCAGGGAGTGAAAGTGTTGTGTATGCCACCCTACACCTGGTAGCATGAGTCAGGTGACCGATTGGTTCACCTGTCCAGTGGGAAAAGTAGGACACCGGGTTCGGTGTCACCTCTCTGGCGGGAAAACAGAGCCAGCAGATTGGTTGACTGCGGGGATGTGGAAAAGCTATAAGAGGGCACCTGGGGAAGAAGCACTCAGTTCCATCTTGTATTCAATAAAGATATAAACCCTGACTGCTGTCTCCTGGTCATGACATGTGGCACCCACTACAGAACAGTGGCGACGAAGGTGGGATCCCTGCAAAGCGAATAATCAGAACCCGGTGAGCCGGACAGCGTCTGCCGCATAAGCCTAGCGAGACAGCACGCAACGTGGGAAATTCGAAAAGCCGTCATTGCCTGCCGCCGAAACTAAAGACAGTGCGGAATGCAGAAAGATTCAGGAAATGGCACAGCTGGGCATAGTGAGGGAATTTGACACCAGACACCCTGAAGATTGGAAAGAGCATGTGGGCCAAGTCGAAGGCTACATGCTGGTCAACGGCATCACAGATGACCGTAAGAAAGCAGCTGCGCTATTGTCCCTCAGTGGTCCAGCTGTTTACCGGGTGGCTGTGAGGCTGTGCCAACCTGATTCAATCACCAGCGTATCATATGCGGAGCTCACTAAGAAACTGAGAGAACACTATATGCCAAAATGCTCAGAACTGTTCTGGAGGCGCATATTTGAATGGAGGAACCAGAGACAGGGCAAGTCCATTACCGACTTTGTGGCCACAGTGAGAGAAGCCACATACTGCTGCAAATACGACAATCTAGACGTGCGGATACGGGACAGAATGGTTTTGGGGCTCAGAGACGAACACCTCCAAAACAGAGTAATTGCGAAGCCCACGGGGTCCCTCCAAGAAGTATTGGACGAGCTGTTAACCTATGAGGATACCAGCCATCGCGACTCCCCCCACAATAGCAATGGCGCGAGTGGGTCAATCCACCAAGACAGCCTTGTGGACGGTTGGGTGAGAGACTACGACTTTGAGACGAAGATAAATGAAATTACACAAAAGGTCGAGAGAACAGCCATTAAGAATGACCAGCGCGACAACACAGACAGGCAAAGGAGACCGGCACCAATCAGACCACAGCAAGAGGGAAACAGCAGGTGCAGAGAGATGGAACAAAAATGCAGCAGCTGCGGAGGAAACCACCCCAGAGCAGCATGTAGGTTCCAAAACGCTAAATGCAGAAACTTTGGCAAGACGGGACACATCCAGGTCATCTGCAGGAGCCGAGTCCGAGACAGCCTACACGACCTGGAAGCATGGCTACCAGGTACTGTAACCCCTTTGAGTCACAGCACCAAGTCCCTTTGGCCTCAGGCACGAACTTCTAACTGGGGGGAGGGGGTGAAATTCAGACACTCCATGATTAATCAAGTGATAAGCCCAAAGATTAAAATCGATGTTCGGTTGCAGGGAATCCCCTGCAAGATGGAGATCAATTCCGGGGCTTCAGTTTCAATAATTTCAGAGGAAACCTTTGCAAAAATTGAGGGAAGGAGTGGCCGATAGATTCACCTCAATCCTACCCCCATTCAGCACCAATTAAACTAAAAGATAAAGCCATCATAGAAGTTTCTTTTAATAAATTTAAAGGCCCATTGGAAATACTGGTAACAGAAGGGAGGAGAGCAGCTTGGTAGGGCTCAACTGGTTCGGGGCACTAGGAATCTGGGTAGGGGGAGTTAACATGATCCAAAATAAAAACCTGGAATCCGTTTGCAAGAAATTTGCAGACGTATTCGATGGATCGTTAGGAAAATACAGGGGCTCCCCAATTAAATTTAATTTAGACCCCACTGTACTTCCCATAAGAATCAAAACTAGGAGAGTCCCATTAGCTCTCAAACAAAAAATTGAGAACGAACTGGACAAGTTAATGCACCAGGGAGTACTGGAACCAGTGGAAGGGGGACCCTGGGAGACACCCATCGTCACCCCCCTCAAACCCAACAGTGAAATAAGAATCTGCGCTGATTATAAAGCGACCATCAATAAAGCTTTAAATCAGCATGCTTACCCCGTTCCGACGGTGAAGCAGGTCCTCGCCGCCATTCAGAAGGGCGCCATCTTTGCTAAACTGGATTTAACTCAAGCTTACCAACATTTACCAGTGACTAGAGAGGCCGCTGATGCACAAACGATCGTCACCCACAAGGGGGCGTTCTGAGTCAACAGATTGCAATTTGGCATAGCAGCAGCTCCAGACATCTTTCAAGAGGTGATGGAGAGAACAGTAAAAGTATCCCTGGGGTGTGCCCTTACTTTGATGATGTGTTAATTGCAGGTGAGGATGAAGAAATTTTGGCTGACAGGCTAGAGAGGGTATTGGAGAGGTTCAGAGAAGTGGGGTTGAAATTAAAAAAGGAAAAGTGCTCTATAGGAGTGACATCCACAGAGTTCTTGGGCTATAGAATTGATGCTCAGGGCATTCACCCAACAGAATCAAAAATAAAGGCAATTAAATCAGCTCCAGCACCAAAGAATAAGGCTGAACTACAAATATTCTTGGGATTAATAAAATTTTATCACACATTCTTGCCACATAAAGCTGCAATAGCAGAACCTTTGCACAGACTGCTTGGAATTGGCAAGAGGCCCATGATAAAAGTTTTGAAAACCTAAAAAAAGTTACTCTCTAGTGACTCCACAGTCACACATTTTATTGAGGACAAACCAATATGCATAGCATGCGATGCATCTCCTTATGGGGTGGGTGCTGTAATCAGCCACCTGGAACACAATGGGGACCAGAAACCCATTGCATATTATTCCAGAACCCTGTCCAGGGCGGAGAGAAATTACGCTCAAATTGATAACGAGGCATTGGCAATTGTGGTAGGTGTTAAAAAATTTCACGATTATCTATATGGAAGAGAGTTCACAATCTTCACTGACCACAAGCCATTGCTGGGACTATTCACCACTGATAGGCAAACACCTCAAATAATGTCCCCAAGGATGCTGAGATGGTCAATATTCCTCTTGGCATATTCGTATAAAATAGTTTACAGACCCGGTAAGGAGATGGGACACGCAGATGCTTTAAGCAGATTTCCCTTACCAGAAACAGAAACAGACCCTGCCCCGGTGGGTCAAATCTTAGCCCTACAAGAACTCCCTGAATGCCCTCTCACAGCAAAAGACGTTGCAGCTACCACAAGCAGTGATGTAACCCTTAGCAGGGTGGCAATGTGGGCCAAATCGGGCTGGCAGGAAAAGAATCCAGGGCAGCAATTCCAGGCATATTTTGTGAGACGGAACGAGATGTCCTCACACAAGGGATGCCTGTTATGGGACAACAGGGTGATAGTACCAGACAGACTCAGAAGTAGGGTTGTAAAGGATTTGCATGAGGGACACCCAGGAATTGTGCACATGAAGGCCCTAGCGAGGAGTTACCTGTGGTGGCCAGGACTGGATAAGGCCATTGAGGAGCAAGTAGCCTGATGTTATCAATCTCAGAGATCCAGGCCAGAACAGGCACATGCTCTAGTGCACAGGTGGGAGGCCACTCAGAAGCCATGGTCCAGAATTCACATAGATTACGCCGGACCATTCCAAGGTAAATATTTTTAGTGGTTGTAGATAGCTATTCTAGGTCAGGGGTGTCAAACTCAATTTCATTGAGGGCCGCATCAGCACTGTGGTTGCCCTCAGGGGGCCAGGTGGGTATGGCCAGGGTGAGCATGGCCTACTGGGTGGGCGTGGCTAGAGTGCATATGGCCTACTGGGTGGGCATGGCCAGTTCTACATTGTTCACATCAAGGGTGCCTATGGGGGCCTGGGCAGGAGTGGGACAGATCTGAGGGTCTCTGGCAGAAGGAGGGTCTCTGGGCCAGGGCCAAGGCAGCGGAGGCCATTGCGGGGGCCATTCCCTCACTGTTTCCAGGATGGCTTCGCGGGCCACATGAAACCACTTCGTGGGCCGGATCCGGCCCCCGGGCCTTGTGTTTGACATGTCTGCTCTAGGTGGTTAAAGGTGGTGCCTGTGAAAAGTATGACGTCTGTCAAGACCATACAGGTGCTGAGGGGGCTCTTTGCCACACATGGGTTACGTGATGTAATTGTATCTGATAATGGCCCTCAATTCACATCTACCGAATTTCAGGACTTCCTCAAGGCCGACTTGATTAGACAAACAATGGCTGCACCCTTCCACCCGTCCAGTAATGGTTTGGCTGAGAGGAATGTAAGATCTACAAAGGACGCACTGCGGAGGATCATTGTTGGTGATTGGGATCATAGACTGGCTTAATTCTTGTTGGCTCAACACAGCACTCCCTGCACAGCGACGGGTAAGAGCCCAGCAGAGATGTGCTGGGGAAGGAGGCTGATAACCAAACTGGACAGACTTCATCCAGATAGAGTGGCCGCAGAAGCAGAACAGGCTAATACAACCAGGACATGGGCCATAAGGGATCTATTGTGGGCCAGGAACTATGGCATGGGGGAGAAGTGGATGGAAGGAGTGGTAGTGGACAAAACAGGACCCTTATCTTATATCATTGAGGGGGAAGGGGACAGGCAGGTCAGAAGACATATCAACCAGTTGAGGAAATGGACACCAGAGAACCGTCCCCAGGAAGAACAAGAAGGCCGTACACAGCAACAGCCCAAGGCTCGGAGTATGGAGCCACTACCAGTATGTCCACCTAAACCACCACTAGTATGTAAACAATCATCTGGAGCACAGGCAGCGGAGCCACCTGCACATCTCCCAGGAAGAGGATCAACAACAACAACAACAACACATGGTCCAATGACAACGGTAGCAAAAAATGATGCAGTACCAGTGAGACCTACCTCAGCCAAATCTACCTCAGAGCAGTTGTGGGAAGGAAATCAGGCAATGCCGAGGGAAGCAACTCAAGGGTGCGAAGTTGGGTAAGAAAGGCAACTGGGAAGGTACCCGGCCAGGACTCACAAAACCCCGGCTTACCTGAGGGATTATGTGGAAAAGTAAAAGTAGAAGTTAGAAAATTGTAGTGTAGCATCGTTCACGTTGCGGGGGAAGGGATGTTGTGTATGCCACCCTACACCTGGTGGCATGAGTCAGGCGACTGATTGGATCACCTGTCCGGCGGGAAAAGTAGGACACCGGGTTGGGTGTCACCTCTCTGGCGGGAAAATAGAGCCAGCAGATTGGTTGACTGCGGGGATGTGGAAAAGCTATAAGAGGGCACCTGGGGAAGAAGGACTCCGTTCCATCTTGTATTCAATAAAAATATAAACCCTGACTGCTGTCTCCTGGTCATGACACGTGGCACCCACTACAGAACAGAAAGCATATCAGAAATTCTCCCTTTCCTAAGACTACAGCACAAGCTACCTATCAGTTGCTTGAATGACAAGTCTTTGATGCCTGTGTGTATCACACAAGGAAAGGATGCTCCTTGTTCCCTTCTTCCTTAGCACAATACTATTTATGTATTTGCTATTTCTATTTGCAAAGTGTCTTTAGACACTTCTACTATACGTTGCATAATAAAAGAGGGGGAGGAACAGCTAAAAAGAAACTGAATAAAATCACAGAGAACAATGTGGTATACACTGAGGAAGAGAACCTATGCATATTCCCTACTAATCTATTACTCCAGGGTCTGAGGAAAAAACACACACACTTGTACTGCTTTGTAGAAGCCCAACTGGGTCAATATGCTCCAATTAGCGATGATGGTGTTGATGAGGATAAGGATGAATAATGCTTTTGTCCAAAAGGGTAAGGGTTGTGACAGAGAAGGTACACTTCCAAGATCCTTGCAGATGGAACCCAAGAATGCCAATCATTCTAGGTAGATGCCAATCGTTTCCTGTAGAACAGGAAAAAATAGTTGAAGAGAAGCAATCCTACAAGTGACCCAACCCTGTGCCATGAATGGCTTTATAGATCGTAATCAGCAATTTAAGTTGTACTCAGACACTTAGAGAAAACCAATGTAATAGCAGTGTTTCATAAAGCATACCATACCATTAAACATACCATGGTATGCCTGTAATAACTCACAATGTTTATATTCTATCCAGACCAATTCCTATGTGGTCTATGTGGTCTGCAAGGGAAGCACAATGTAGAATGCATTGCAATGATTCAAACAAGAAGTGCCAAGAATGGAGGAATATAGAGATAGCCTAGAATAAAAAATATAGCAGCCTCTAGTCTAGAAAGATATGTTAGCCCAGAAAAGGGGAAGAATCTCAAAAAATACTCCTCCCTTAAGTCTCTTTTCTATAAAAGAAGGAAAAGAGAAATACTGACAGGTTTTCAAGGTTTATTATTATAATTTATATCAATGTGATTCTAATATTCTTGTGATATGCACTGTATTTCTTGACGCGGTTTACCTCAAAGGTTTGACACAAATGTATGAATGACCACAAATAGGGCTTCTTGGTGTAGAAACAGGTGCAATAGGCACAAAAGTTCTATTAAGGCCCTCCCAGACATGGCTGCCACCTGCTCTTTTGTTTTCAAAATCTCTCACCATCTGCTCTTCCATGTTTGAAAGATGTATTTGCACCGTGAAATGATATTAAAATCTCACTCATCACGCTACGATAGCTTATTCTTTTGTCACTTACAGTTATCTTTCAGTTTTTCCCTGTTGCAGAGTCAACAAGAACTGCTACCCTTCTATAAAGCATGGTGTGTCCCCCAATCTGTTGTGGCTACACCATCATGGCCAAATCAGTGTACAGCCATCCTAAATGTTACGCACTCAAGCAATAATAGCCATAACAACAAAGTCCCTAGTTAATTCAAAGATTTATGTGTAGCAATCCTGAAAAGCTGCAAAAGCACACAGCAAATCAGCATGGAAACTCTGCTGATTTAAAAATTAAGGCTTTCCACACTCATTAATGCAGAAAATGAAACTGAGGTAAAATAAATCACATTTTAAGAAATACCAAAGACATAAATCAGAAACTGTGTCAGTTCTCCACTGTCATAGAATTGAACTGGCACCTCTGAGTCTGGATTGGTGAAGTGGAGACCCCATTCTTGCTTGGATATATGTCCCTCCAGGGGTCTGCTCCTGCCATCAAGTTACAGAAGCAAGACACACATATGGAGAGCACTCAATAATCCTGAAATAATAGTCATCGTACTGGTATATTTACTATAATCCTAAAAAGCTTGGGCTGTGCCATCTAATCAGAGCAACCAATGAAAACTGGAAATAAATGCTTTACTTCTCAAAGGAATGGACTTATAACAGATCTAGCTGAACTTGGATGAAAAAAGCTAAATAGGTTACCCATACAAAATACTTACATAGAAGACCATAGAGAAACAGACTAGACTAAAAAGTTAAATAAATAAATCCTACAAAATAACAACATAACAATGTGCTAAGCACATTGATTTGTGCTTTAGATTGTAAGCCGCCCTGAGTCCTCGGAGAAGGGCGGGATATAAATGGGATTTAAAAAAAAAACAACCAACTGTATTATTCCCAGAAAACTACAGACAAGCCCATGTAGACACGAAGAGCAGAGCTCAGTTTGAGGGAATGTTTAGTCTTTTATTTTAATCACGAGTAAAGCTGTTCAAGAACTCATATTTCAGCTTTGGAGCAATCTCAAGCTCTATTATTTATTTATTTTTATTTATTTATTATTGGGACTTATATGCCGCCCTATCTCCCGAAGGACTCAGAGTGGCTAACAACAATAAAAATACAATAATACAAAAGTTAAAAAAGAATTAAACTAGTAGCCCCAATAATAAGTTAAAAAATAGCATTATTTAGCATCATTGTCTCAATCCTAATAGGAAGTATGTTTTAAAAAAACAAGCTCAGTCTTCTTACAAAACATTTTGGTTGGCATATAAGGCTCTACAGCAAGCATGCCATGATCTATAGGGCATTAGGGAGGGAGATAGGCTAGGAACAGTGAGCCACAATGTAGCACAATGGTAAAATATAAGATAGGCTGCATGACTCAAGTGGTCATAGGTATGATGTCTACAAACGTATTATCAGTTTTTTTCTGCTTTTAAAATTCTATTAAATATATTTTAGAGTTTTCATCAAAAACAGAATCTTAAAACTCTAAAGTGCATCAGGGATGGCTCCAGTATCTGAAAAATATATATTAAAACCCATGTATGATTCTGATATTGCAGAATGTCCTTCCCAATTCCAAAGGGATGCTGATGACATTATCCTCTTCTAGAAAGCAAATCCTGCTGGGTTCGGTTCTCAAATAGGTTTCTGAGCAAGAGTGTCTGCAGAAGAGAAAGGTGTCAAAGGGAAGGTGGCTGCTGCAACTTCCCAACTTCAGACACTATCTGGCCTTGTTTTAAAAATCTCCCTTGCATATATTTTTGTTTCTGAGCAGAGGCGTACAAGATTGTTCTGTTATATCTATGTGCAGAGATAATCCCCTATGTTTCAAACTAATTAAGTCTGGCCTCTAAGCTACTGTTTTGGGCCAGACTGTTTTTTGACTAGCAAAAAAACAATGGAATGGAAGCCAAATTTCTCTTCACGTTCAGCTTGTATCTTAGGCCCTTAGGAATTCTGTAAGGAAGACTAAAAAGAAGAGAGAAACTGATCAAAGGGCCAGATGGGGGGATTTTAAACCTAGATCTGCAGTGTAAAATCTGTACCATAATTTTAAAACATGAAGCAATCATATGTGATCAAGGACCATGCTTAACTCTTCTTCACAGTGCTTGTCCTGACTCCTTATTCCCACAAGGGCCTTGACAAGATATTCCACCAGCAGACATTAATGTGCAGACTTTTAAAGTAGCAATTCAACAGCAGTGTGAAATGTTCTTATATAATCTGCATCCAACATAGCACCAAGAATGTGTGTCATCATGATATAAGTCACCTGCTTCAGTGTCAAAAATACCTCTTTTCTCTACAGAGACAATAAATACTTTTGTGCCTTCAGTCTCCCAAGTAGACGTGTGTAAACAGTCTCTCTCCTTCTAAAACTGACACAAAGCAACATCTGTAATATACACACAATATACAGTATATATATATATACTGTTCAATCACTGTCAAACATATGTTCACAACCTCTGTGTGTGTGTGTGTTTTTCTCTCTCTCTCTCTCTTTCTATGCAAGTGTGTTGTGTGTGTGTAATCTGTTGTAGTCAGTATTCTCTTGAGATTAGACAGATGGTGAATTGGTGATGGTGAGGGGTACTGTGATGATGGTCCCATTACAAAATTTTTTCTCTAGGGCCATCTATCTTGCTTCAGAGTGACTGACTCTGAGGTGTAAAGAAAAAAGGTTTTGCCTTTTCTGAGCTTTTAAAATTGTTGCAAGAAATTTTGTTTCTGCTTACTAAAGTTTATATTCAATTTTAGCCTGTATTTGGGTCATTTAATTGTTGAAGTTCTCTTTTGACTTTCTTTCTTTTAATCTGCAAGCCATTAAAACTGAAAATAGGATCAAAATGCCTTAAATTAAAATATAAAGTAAAATAAAATAAGCATCAATTCTATTAGAAATTTTTTCCAAATATTAATTGATTATGTGGAACTTTCTCCAGGCAGACTAATAAATGAAAAATAGAAAAGTACCAGATGGATATGATGGAACAGAATTTAAAGTTATATGTTTATTGGATCAAAATTGTTAATATTATATTTCTAAAGCTGTGATGGCACAGTAGTTGGAATGCAGAATTGCAGGCTAATTGCCAGAGGTTTGATCCTCACCAGCTCAAGATTGACTCAGCCTTCCATCTTTCCAAGGTTGGTAAAATGAGGACCAGTTTGTTGGGGACAATATGCTGATTCTGTAAACTGCTTACAGAGGACTGTAAAGCACCGTGGGAGCAGCCAGTTAGAGAGCCACATTAGTCTAGTGGTTAAAGATCCAGGCTAGAAACCAGGTGACTGTGAGTTTTAGTTCTTCCTTAGGCATGAAAGCCTGTCTTGAATTATTTACAAAACAATAAAGGCAGGATTAAAAAAAAAATTAAAAGAAGCAACCAACTTTGCATTACAAAATCATAGCAGCACTCCAATCCTATGTGCATTTGTTAATTTGTAATCAAATGACATTATTGAGACTTATCCTAAATTAAATATATAGGATTGCAACATTAATGAGTTTTTTGGAACTACTGAAGAAATAAACTTAATAAAGAAACGCTTTCCATTATCAGGGCAGGATGCAACTTAATATTTTATTTCCACAATTTCTCAGGGCCTATCAATTCTTTTAATTCTTAGGATCATCACTGAAAATAGACTGAGGCCTCCTGCCAATTAATCAGTTAGATCTTTAGCTGATTAATCTACCATTTAAAGCTAATATTCTCAGTTTATTTATTTTACTTGTCACACACACTTACACACTCACAGAGAGAGAGAGCGAACACACATCAAAGAGTGTTACTTTTAAGTAGTAAATAAATCAGTATGTTTGAAAAGTTGAAGCTGTAGGCTGAAAACAATGATATCTCCAGAGATATATTTTGTAGACCAGATGTGGCTTCATTTGACATTCAGCATTTCAAAGGCCAGCTTCCAAAAGCTGTAATCGAATTTATTACCAAAACAATTGACCACAATGCATTTCAGTAAAGAAGCTTCAATTTGTCTTGTATTTTATTTGAAAACTGATACTGTAATGAAATAGAAACCATACCGCAGAGGAGCACTTATGTGGAACAGCACTAGCATGGATATTGCATAGACTAGACCCTATGGCTGAATCTGAAATTCTGGGAATTGAAGTCCACGCATCTTAAAGTTGCCAAGATTGAGAAATACTAGGTTAAAGCATATTGAAATCTATGGCATGTAGAGAATCTTGCCATACATTAGCCAATAAGATAACCACAATTACTGTACCAAAAATGGAAAAGAAATTGCATTGTATCTTTTATTTTACTTTGAAGTTATTATCATTGATAGAATCCAAAGATGTAGCACTTTCCTCAGTTAAAAGTGGTGTGGAATATACTTTGATACCCTATATTTTATTGGATAATCATCTCACTAATAAGCTACAACAGTGATTCACACCTCCATGTAGGTGACCTTCTGTTCCTGGAATGCTCAGCAATGGCATGCTGGCTGGGGTATTCTGAGAACTGATGTCCTCATAACTGAAAGTTGTCAACCTTGGGAAACACTAGCCTATAATTGAGTAAAAATGTCCATGCTTAATTTTCTTTGATTAAAGAAAAGATAAAACTATTCCTTTGCAAATTAATACTTGTGAACAGCCAAGGACTGTATGGAGAGAGTTTCCTCCTTTAAATTTCTGGGAGTCTACTTCTGTGAAGATCTGATCTGGAAAGTTAACACAACCCAGGTGGCTAGAAAGGCCCAACAGAGGCTTCATTTTCTTAGGGTCTTGCAGAAGAACTGGGTAGAACATCAGCTTATGACCCTCTTTTACGGGTCTACTATAGAAAGTGTCCTCTCGTATGGTATTGTGGTTTGGTATGCTGGTCTGACAGCCGCGGACAGGAAAGTATTACAGAGGGAGGGTGGTGAATACAGCACAAGACATTGTAGGCTGTCCCCTGACACCACTGGATGACATCGCCAGGGCTCATTGCCTTGGAAGAGTGAGGAAGATTCTCAGGGATGACTCACACCCTGGACGGTATCTCTTTACTCTCCTACCATCCGGTAAGAGATATAGGAGTATAGCCAGCCGTACCAACAGGCTGAAAAATAGCTTTTATCTGTTTTAAATGGGATATAATCTCTGTGAACTTATGCAGAATTGACTTGGGAGGCCGGTGTGTGGTGTAGTTGGTTCATATGGTGCGGTAGGATGGAGGGTTTGTTGTCACTGTGTGTTGGGGGGAGACAGCACGGGGGGAGGCTCAGCTAATCTCAATGTACACATGTTGTACTTTGACAATAAAGGTCTATTATTTATTAATACTACTGAATGATAAATATAAAAGAGAAAAATCATTCTCATCTACTTTGCAACAATAAATCAAGCTGAAAAATGTTCCCACAAGAAATTCTAAAGCATGGAGAGTTGTTGTTTTTTTAAAAAAAAAACCTTTGCCAGAGGAAGAAAAGAGGGAAATTGAGGACTTCCGGGTGGCAAGGCGCCGACGACGACAGCTGCTTTCAGGTTGTCAGCTTCGCGGCTTTGTAGAACCGCCGAAAACAGCGCCGATCAGCTGTTTCGGCGGTTCGGAAGCCCCCTCCTCGGGAGAAGAGGAGGGGGTGAGTATCCAAGTAGGGGAAGGGCTCTCCGGGGCCGCCAGGGCTTAAAGTTCTGGTGGCTGAAGGATTGAGCCCCCCCGAAGCTTGGATTTCTTCGGGCTGCGCAGCGTTTCTGCTCCGTGTCTTTTGGAGCAGAACAAGGCGAACGCAACCATCCCTGCTTACAAGAATGGATTTTGGAAGACAATGAAAGCAGGCAGAGCGATGCAAGAGAATAAGGAGTAAGTGAACTTTTGATCTTTGGCTCAATCCACATTGAAGATCCTGAAAGTGAAAGTGCGTAGTTGCAATAGTGGAAAAGATGGCGGCTAAATCTTCTAAACTTACTAAAAGTGCGGGGGCTTCCCCCCTGCCGCAATCTTCAGTGCAAGTTTTAGCACCTCCTGCACCCTCACCTTTGCCTGTTTTAACAGTTAAAGTTTTGCAAGATGTTCTGGAAAAGCATTCACAGCAATTAGCTGAGATGATAGATGAAAAGTTGGATGAGAAGCTGACAGAAAAATTAGCTGAAATTATGGATGAAAAGTTGGAGGAGAAGTTTACAGTGATAAGGGAGGACATTTTGCTTGCATTTCAAGGCATGGCGATATGTATTGAACGCTTGGACGAAAGAGTGGAGGACCTCACTCAAAATAATATTAAATTGGATGCAAAGATATTAGAGACTGAGACTGCGATGGATAAAATTGATTATGACCTGACACTAGTACAATACCATGAAATGGAATTTGCTGTGAGAATTAGAGGTCTTAAGGAGAATCTCAAGGAAGACTTGAAGAAAATAGTTTCTGTTGCTCTGGAAGATGTGTTGGGAAGGCCAGCTGAAGGAATTGCAGAAGAAATAGATAAAATCTTCCGTGTTAATTCCTGGATTGCGAGACAAAGGAAATTACCCAGAGATGTGGTTGTTTATTTTACAAAGAGAGCAACCAGGAATGAAGTTATTCAAGTCTCTTACAATACTAAGCTTGTGATTGCAGAGCAAGAAGTCTTGGTTTTAAAAGAGATCCCTCCAAAAATTTTAAGGAAACGAAAGGAATTTGCATTTCTGGCACAGGAGCTTAAGCGACGTGATATCAAGTTTAGATGGGAGATCCCAGTGGGTATGGTGGTAATGTATGAAGACACAAGATACCGTCTTGCTACAGTGATGCAGGCACGTGATTTTTATAGCAATGTTTTAAAAGCAATCCCCATACCACTTTTGGAATCATCAAAGGAGGGAAAGTCTCAAGATGCCGAAGGAATACAGACAGATGAGAAAGCAGCAGGAGTGGATCAAATTTCAACAGTATCAGAAAAAGTAAGAGACCAGAGGATTACGCGTGCTGCTTCGAGACGAATCAGACGTGAGCAAGAGCAGGATCAGCAGAATGTTGTGGAACTTCCAAAGTGTACCTATAGCGAAGCTGTGGGAGGAGCGCGGCCTAAAAATGTGAAGGGGATTTTGGATGACGTGCTCCAGAAGCTTCGGGTTGCCAGAAATGGTGACTAAGTTTTTAACTTGGAATGTCAATGGATTAAATTCACTACAGAAGAGAAAGAAAATCTTTCAATATTTAAAGCAATTTAAGACTGATGTTATTTGCTTACAAGAAACACATATTAGAGCTATGGACCAAAAGTATTTATTAAATTCAAGATTAGGCACACAATTTATTGCTTCTGCAACAAATAAGAAAAATGGAGTGGTTATTTATGTTAAGAATACAATTACAGCAGAGTTAATCGAAGCAGATCAACAAGGAAGATATGTTATTGTGGATTTGTTAATAGATGGCAAAAAAACTCTTTTGGTTGGATTATATGCTCCTAATCAACACAAGCTGATTTTTATAGTTTATTACACAGCAAGATTACCCAATTGGATTACAAATCTTTTATTTTTATGGGAGACTGGAATGATGTTTTGAATGTACAAATGGATAAGAGTGGATCTTATAGAAGTACCCCAAGTCATGCTAAATTGCCTAAGTCTTTTTTTGAGATGATGGATGATATGGAACTACGTGATGTTTGGAGGGAGAGGAACTCACAAGAAAGGTATTATACTTTTTTTTCTGACAGACATCAATCTTTTTCTGGGATTGATTTTATATTATTGACTAATGATCTTTTTTTTAGAACTAAGAAGATAAAGATTTGTTCAAGGATTATGTCTGATCACAGTCCAGTTTGGTTAGAGATTGGAAAAGACATTAGAGAAAGACGTTCCTGGCATTTAAATGAGAATCTGTTTAGAAATCAGAAAAATGTGGAAGAGTGTAAAAAACAGATGAAGGTTTTTTTTGAAACAAATATGCATAAGGGTACTTCTATGGAAATGGTATGGGATGCTAGTAAGGCATATATGAGAGGTGTGCTGATATATCTTAATAATAAATATAGACGTAACTTGGAATTTAGGAGGAAAGAATTAAAGATAGAGATTAAGGAAAAAGAAAAGGCTTTAATTTTGAATCCATCGGATGTGAAGATTAAAGAGGCTATTAAGTTATTAAGAGGACAATTTGACAAGTTAATGGCTGATCAGGTGGCAACTAATCTACGGTTTGCAAGGCATAATACTTTTTGCAATGCCAATAAACCAGGTAGATGGCTAGCTTATATGTTAAGGAAGAAACAAAGGGTTTCTAATATAGATAAAATAGAACATAAGGGAAAGGTTGTGTATCAACAGAATCTTATCAAGGAAACCTTTGTTGATTTTTATTCTAAATTATATGCTAGAGATAAGATTAACGAAATAGACATTGATTTATATTTAAAAAACGTTAACATCCCGGTTCTTACGCAAGAGCAAAAAGAAGAGATGAATCAGTTGATAACTGAGGAAGAAATATTTTTGGCAATCAAACAGTTAAAAGCAGGTAAAGCGCCAGGCACGGATGGTTTGACTGCTGTGTATTATAAAAATCTCCAGTTTGAGATGATAAAGCCATTAAAGGAACTGTTTCAGACAATTCAAAAAGGGGGAGGAGTGCCTCCGTCTTGGAAAACTGCTTTTATTTCTTTAATTCCGAAAGAAGATCAGGACGTTACTCAAGCAAGAAATTACAGGCCAATATCACTTTTGAATACGGACTACAAGATATTTGCTAAGGTTTTAGCTAGTAGACTGATGAGGGTATTGCAACAGGTAATTCATGGTGATCAAACTGGGTTTATAAGTGGTAGACAAATGAAAAATAATGTGAGACATATAGTTGATTTGTTGGAATTTCTGGAAAGGAATAACCAGATCCCTGCAGCATTGATCTTTTTGGATGCTGAAAAAGCCTTTGATCAATTGGATTGGAAATTTTTGTTGAAAGTATTAGACAAAATGGATTTTGGGGATGAATTTCTACAACCAATTAGGGCATTATATCAAAAGCAAACAGCTCGAATAATTGTTAATAATAGTTTGACTGAAATGTGTAATATTGAAAAGGGTACGAGGCAGGGTTGCCCGTTATCACCTTTATTATTTGTCTTAACGTTGGAGATATTACTGATTAAAATACGGAATCCGGAAACAATTAAGGGAATTCAAATAAGAGATCAGGATTATAGATTGAGGGCATTTGCGGATGATCTGGTTATTACGTTGACACACCCAGAAAATTCTGTTATGGAACTGATGGAGTTAATATCGCAATATGGGAAAGTTTCTGGATTTAAGGTTAATATACAAAAAACTAAAATGTTATCTAAAAATATGACAGTATTACAAAAGGTAGCTTTAGAAAGGTTAACTGGATTTGAAATTGTTGAAAGGGTTAAATATTTGGGGGTATACTTAACACCCTCAAATGTTAAATTATATAAAAATAATTATGAAAAGTTATGGAACAAAGTGCAAAAAGAATTGGATAGTTGGAAAAAATTACAATTATCATTATTGGGAAGAATTGCAGCAGTAAAAATGAATGTTCTGCCAAAATTTTTATTTTTTTTTCAAATGATACCCATTCTCAAAAAGGATTCAAATTTGGAGGAATGGCAGAAGGGTATTAATAAATTTGTTTGGGCAGGGAAAAAGCCACGGGTTAAATTTAAAATTATGCAGGATACGCGTGAAAGAGGTGGTCTAAAAATGTCCAATCTTAAATTATATTATGAAGCTGCTGCATTATCAGCTATAAGTGATTGGATTAATTTGACACAGGGGAGACTATTAAATCTTGAAGGGCATGATTTGTTATTTGGTTGGCATGCATATTTATTGTATGATAAGAAGGTAGACAATGTGTTTAAAATGCATATTTTGAGGTATGCTTTGTTGCGAGTTTGGAAAAAGCATAGACAAAAGTTAAATTACAAGATACCTTTATGGGCAATACCCAAACACGCAATAGAGAATATAAATGTTGGATTTAAACATGATGTGACTACATATAAGGAAATTTTGAGTTTGGAGAGGAATGTATGGTGTTTGAAGTCATATAATCTTTTACGAGAAAAAAAGATTGTTCAAACTTGGTTTCAATACGGGCAATTACAAACCAGGTGGAAAGAGGACCAGAAAATTGGTTTTTTAATGGATGATGAAAATTTGGTAAAGCAAATTAGAAATCAGGGACCAGCACATATCAAACGGGTATATCTTGCATTGATAGAGATTGACTCAGAAACAGAAATTGTTAAGGATTGTATGATAAAATGGGCACAGAATATACAGGAAGTCATCACAATGGACACTTGGGAAAAGATCTGGGTGAGAAATGTGAAATTTACGCAAGCTCAAAATTTAAGAGAGAATTTTTATAAAATGTTTTATGGGTGGCATTTAGATCCTAAAAAGTTAGCAAGTATGTATCCGAATTATCAGCCTAAATGTTGGAGATGTGGCGGTGAAGATGCAACGTACTTTCATATATGGTGGACTTGTAAAAAGATCAAAGCATTTTGGATTAAAATTTGGTGGAATATGCAGAAGATATTCAAGAAAAGGATAAAGTTTTGTCCGCAATTGTTTTTACTGGGCATTATTACTGATACTACTGTGCTGGACATTAATCTGATGTAATAGGGCAATACTGGAAGAAGGAAGAACTGCCGACTATAGAGGAATGGACTTTAAAAGTTTCCAACCTGGCGGAAATGGCGAAGATTTCAGCATATTTGAAAGACCATTCGCAACAACGATATATTGCGGAGTGGAAGAAATGGATTGATTACATCCAGAATAAATATGGGACTAAAAAGTTTCATCTAGCATTTGAATAAGTATATTGCTTGTAGTCAAATTATAAGAGCTAAAGTGCGAGAGATTTAATAGTTTATTGTTATTAGTATATGGGAGTTTTTGATTGTTTACTTTATTTTTATACCTTGTATCTAGCTCTGGGAAGTCGGGGAGGGGGGAGGGGGGAAGGGGAGGGTGAGAGGGTGGGATAGGGTTGGGAAGGGAGGGAAGGGTTGGGGGATGGGATGTAATAAATAAAATGTATTGAAAAACTTTTCAATAAAAAAAAAAAAAGAGGGAAATTGAAAGCCAGATTTGGCAAACTACTACTATAGACTAAAATACTGTATACAATTACAGCTACCTCAGTAACAGATTTGAGCAACTCATAAAGGATATGAAGCAGCATTTTAAATCATAGTGTCTATATCAGTATTTCTCAAGATTGGCAACTTTAAGATGTATGGACTTCAGCTCCCAGAATTATCCAGCCAGTGCTGGTTGGGGAATTTTGGGTCTCAAAAGCCACACATCTTAAAGTTGCTGATGTTGGGAAATACTAGCTATATACAAGAAACTGCTGGGGCTCAAGATGCTGAGAGGACATTACAAGTATTTGCTCTGTTTCTTATAAAAGAGGAAAAGAATTACAAGCAGTGCCAACCACTGGGATAGCAACCTGCCATTCAAAGTCAGAACCATATGGTATATTTCAATGGCAAGGCAAGCCATCTAATATTAGTCTAAATATTATTGTTCTCAGGGTTCATATATGTGGTGACATAAGCCAGAAATGACCTGCTGGTTACATCCAGCCTCTGAACCTATTTAGAAGCTCCCAGGTCATACTACTGAAATTCAGTATCACAATTATTTTTTGTTCTCCTTTCCACAGCTCCCAAAAGAAAAGCACAATGGACTGCATAAAACATGAAGTGATTTAAAGGAACTGCTGGTTTTACCCATCAACTGAAAAGGGAGACTTTAAATGCAACTCCAACTGCTGGTTGATAAGTAGAACTATGCAGGAGTGATGGATGGCCCCAGCGTCAACAACAGTGAATTCTGTTGCCTATCGTGGTCCCAACACCTATCTGGAAGAAGGTTTTGGATCTGTTATTGAGTTTGAAAGTTTTAAAGCTGAGCTTGAGGTGATTGCATGTTGCTTTATTTGGAACATGTGAATGAGGAAAGCTTGCTGGTTTCAGGATAGCTGTCCAAAACAAATACAGTTTTTTAAACAGAGGAACATGAACATGACTTTTTGTGTTTTCTTTTCCCCCAACCCCGCCTCTCATTTTAGGCTAATTTATTTTTTGCAAGCAATCAAGATTAAAGTCACGGTTTCTTTTTTCTACCACCAAGAATTGCATGGATGTGAGTTCAGTACTGCCCACTCACCTACTCATGTTTTCCCCATAACAGTCAGGGACCAATGTAGGCCTTAGGAGATTAAGCTGATTAATTATAGTTTGGTTTCTGCTCAAACCTTGCAAAAAGAATTGGTGGACAAATCTATTCATTTCAGCAAAATTCACACTTTATCCCACCTTCTGGTTCTTGGATTTAGGAACCAGAACATGTATCTCTCTGCCCCATCTTCTTATCTACCCTAGTTGCTCTGAATGGAGTTTTGACTTTTTTCTGCATGATGACTAGTTATATTTCCCTTTTCTTTGTTCTCTTCCTCTTCCATTTCCTTTTTCCTGAGAAAAGCGAATGTGGGAAGGGCAGAATGAAAATGGGATTGTGGCCTTTTTCTTTTCCTACCACCACCATCAGTCTGTTGAAATAAAAGAAGGCAGGAGGAAAGACACTTGTTTGGTGCTGCCAAACTGCTGATGAAGATTTGATGGACACAGACAATGGCTTTTTGGCTTCAGCCTCTGGGAAAAATGCTTTATAGTTAATCAGGAGTCAGTAAACTTTATGGTTTTAAAACAGATTATGATTTGAAAGTCCTTAAATACCCCACTGAAAATATTGGATTTGTCTTCATTCACAAGCAATTTTTTTTTTTAACTAAAAAGCTCTGTCTGTCTATTTCTTTGAGAGTTTGCATTTTTTTAAAAAAATACCCACATTTAAATTGTCAAAAGATGTCAACTGGCTGTGAGGGACAACCTCATGCTGGCTGTAATTACCAAAGGGCAGTGATCAATGGGGGCCTTTTGTTAGCATTACAGGATCACTATTGACTCGGGAAGTGAAATGCCTCAGTGGGTTAGGCAGAAAGTGAAACAGACAGGCCTTCCTGCCCTAGGCGTCACAGAAGCCGGCAACCTACACTTAGCCCATTCATTACTCTTGTCCAAATGGCAACATTTGTCGTGATCTGAAATCAGCTGTGAGGAAAAGGTAGCAGCAAGCCTGCACAGAGGCTCCATTTAGAGAGCCAGGAAAGGCATCCTTCCCACCATTTGCCAAGGGAATGACACTGTTTGGTTAAATGCTGGGTTCTTTTTAGACATAGGTGATGGCACCTATGGGACAACTCCCGTCAGCACTTAGAAATGGAACTTGCCTTCTGCAGTCTGCCCTGTGATTCAACTTGGAAAAGAACACTTGGGTGACACAATGACCCAACTCCTTTTACCGAAATAGACAGGAAGGAACATTCTTCACACTACAATAACATTCTTCACACTACACTGCTTACCTGCAAGTAAAAATTCCCATAGCTTCCTGCCTCACCCTTTTGACAAATGACCTGTTGTTGCACCCAGGTCTCCAATGGTCAAATAAAAAAAAAACTGTATACAATAAGGAACTGACAAAAATGGTAGCAGAGTGAACATTTTGCTTATTTCTTAGTATCTGGAAATGATGGTTTACACTTACAGACATACATACACACATAAAGAGACATAAAAATGTATGAAAAACCTACTGGGTCCGATCAAAGGTGAAAGACGCTTTCAGAAAGGAAGCAATAGGGCAATTGCCCCAGGCCCCACACATAAAGGGGCCTCCATTCAAAGGTTGGTGTAGTATTGAAAACGGTGCTAGATGAAAGGGATGCCCTGTATTTGCTTCTTATCAGTTTCCCTTCCATTTGAGGCAATTGAATTGGCATTATAAATTCTTTCAAAGGGGAAGCGGATTTGGGGGGAAAAATCCATAGGCAAAGTGGATTCTTGTTCTTGTTCTTACTTAGTTACAATATGGCCAGGGATGGATATCTTTTTCTTCACTGAATAATCTTTTTCTTCATGATTCTCATGTTTCAATTAAATCTCAGAAGGATATCATCAACCAATCATTTCTCCCTGATTTCCCACGCCTCAATTAAATCCCAAGGAAAGATATCGCGGGAGTTTTGTTCTCACTGTTTGGGTTTTTTGTTTTGTTTTGATTTTGCTGGAGGGAAATATTTTATTCACAGTCAAGATATTGTCATTGCTAAGGAGTACCTCATCTTGGGAAACATTTGGACAATTTTTCCTTCCCCTGAACAAACAAGTTTCTCTCTCCATCTATTTGGTGGTGAAATTCCAAAAGTAAATTGGACCCTTTTCTAATATAAGATGATCATAGTAATTTATAATTTCCATTCAAGCCTTTAAATTAAATCTATTACAGAATAATTCTAAGAGTTGTTTCAGCATTTAGGCTGGCATCAGTAGACCAATGGCAACTGAGATTCAAAAAAGACTTTCCTTATGAAGTCCAACCATCCTACCAAGGCTGCTTAATGCCAAAAATAAAAAGGTTTCATTCCAATACATGTACAAATAAAACACAAATCTATCAATAAACAACCTTAAAATCATTTCCCCTTGAGCATCCACTTTCCATTGCTGTTGAATGGGCTGCACTAGCATTATTCTTGGGACATACAGTTGAACACATTCTCAGAAATGTACTTGGCATGGACCTCCTTCAGAGTAGAGCTGCATATTAGTAATTTGTAAATTTTGTTCAGCAAATAAAAACAAATAGACCTACTATTTGTTTCCTCCTGTAAATGGAAGAATTATGGGTTACAACCAGTTCTGCATTTATTCTTGACGGCATTTCTTTGGCTCTTTGTTTCAAGCAAAAAGTAAACAGGCCCACAATGCTAAGAGAAAAACATGCAGTATTTCTTAGGTGTGCCTCCAGCAGGAAAAGTCAATCACCTTTAAGCAAAATCACACAGTGGAGGTATGAAGAAGCTATGAGAATCTATAACCATTATGTCAATGCTGCTAACATTGGATGTTCCTGCTTTGACAACTGATGAAAATGCAGCCATTTTCTCTATTCCTTTATAATGCTTTTCTTGCTTTAGAAATCAGGTGCAGCAAGGAAGGGGGTGGAATGTAATCTTAGCTAGCCATAACATATCGCTGGGAACCCAAGAACGAACTGATAACAGTTTGGCTGTCTGTGGAGTTAAGGAGAAAGCCCATGCTTTAATTGGGGAATGTGATTTATGACAGTTTATTGGGGGTGAGAATTGCACTTTGTTACTTTGGGTTAGCTGAGCTTGTTGATCAGAAGGTTGGCAGTTTGACAGGTCGAATCCCGAGTGCCGCATAACAGAGTGAGCACCTGTTACTCGTCCCAGCTTCTGTCAACCTAGCAGTTCGAAAGCACGTAAAAAATGCAAGGAGAAAAATAGGGACCACTACGGTGGGAAGGTAACAGCGTTCCATGTGCCTTTGGCGTCTAGTCATGCCGGCCACATAACCACGGAGATGTCCTCAGACAAGCACTGGCTCTTCAGCTTTGAAACAGAGATGAGCACCGGCCCCTAGAGTCGGAAACAACTAGCACACATGTGCGGGGGAACCTTTATCTTTACTTTATCAGGGGAAGGGAATTTAGTTTTTGGGTTCAACTATGTAGTGCCAATACTTTGTTTCCCAAATAAAAGATTCTTTAAGGAAAACAATGCCTCGAAGTTCTTTTGAAAGGTTTCATCTATTGGAACCATGACATTAACCCCAAAACTAACATTTTCTACCACATTGGGGTCCTGAGCTCCAGTCTCCATCCCTAAGTCGAGGGACAGGTTGACAAAGACTCAGGGAAGATCTCAACATGGAGAAGAAAGAAGTTCCTGGATCCAACACCCCAGACATGGCTGCCGCCTCAGTGGAGGGAGCGCAAGCCAGCACATCGGTGGAGAAGGAATCTTCCCAGGCCTTACAGCTAGGGGTGAGACCCAAAATGTGGGAACTGATCTGGTCTTTGGAGTGGATTCTGCCCAGTGGAGATGCCAAACTCCTCAAGACGACCCTGCCAAAAGTAAGTTCTTCAAAAGCATCCAAAGTTGAATTGCAAGAAGGAATCTCCCGGCAATCGTGTTCCTCAAACTGCTGGAGGATCAGGAAATCGACAACTACTGAGGACTCCAGAGAATGGAAGTAGCTGTCCACAGCCCATAGCCAATCAGTGGAGAAGTTGGTGGAAAGGTTCGAGGGGCTAGAGATGAAGAGTGGGGAGCAGCCCTCTCACTCTTCCCATGCAAGCGACCACTATAATCAGCAGAGCAAATGCCAATCCGCACCTAAAAGAAGCCCCAGCCCCACCTATGGAGTAAAAGCAGCTTCCCCATCTTTGAAACTGCCAACATTAATCTCCAGCCCTGCAAGGAGGGACAGTCCCAGCAATCACTCTGAACATGGCAGACCAAGATGTTGTCGTTCTTCCAGAAGCCCAGATCGCCACAGGTACAGTGAAAGCTCTGACCATCACTACCATTGGTCACACAGCTCAGAGCTTCTCCTTCAGCACCCCCTGAGCCTGAAGCCTATGCAAGGGGAAGACTCAGATGTGAGCATTCAACATGATATAATGCGACAGCTGCATGATCTGTTGGCCGGGCAGCAACAGGTGAGAGTGCTGGGGCCCCTTCAGCCATTGGGGGTGCCACAGCCACAGCCACAGCCACCGTTGCTGAGAGGTCAGTGGCAGGTGGGGGTGCCACAGCAGTGGGGCTAGTACGAGCCCTGAATGTGCAGCAACTACTGGGAGGCCTGCATCAACTGGAGATGCTGCAGCCACCAATGGGAGTGCAGCAACAGTGGGGATGGCAGCAACCATCACCAGGATCGATGGGAGGCCTGCAGCAGCTGGGGATGCCACAGCTGCCACTGTCAGGAGGGAAGCAGCCATTGGGAGTGCAGCAGCAGTTGGGTTGGCAATAGCCCCTGAATGTGCAGCAAACTCTGGGGGCCTGCAGCAACTGGGAATGCCACAGCCACCATTTGGAGATCAGCTTCCTCTGGGGATGCAACAGTCACAATAGGGAAGCTAGCAACCACTGGGAATGCAAACACAGTGGGCGGGGGGACAGAAACCCATGTTGGTGCCACCCCTCAGAGTGACATTTGACGGTGACTCAGAGAAGCTCATCTTTTTCCTAAATCAAGTTCCCACATGAATAGCAATGCCAATTTCTACTCCAGCCCAGTTCTATGGTTGATGCGGTTGTGGCCAATTTAGAAGGGGAAGCATCTGAGTGGCTAAAAAATCTGTACAACAAGCTGGCACCTGAGTTGGGGAACCTCCACCTCTTCCTCCTTGGACTAAGAACCAGGTTCGAGGATCTATCCATAGCCCTCAAAGCAAAGACACAAATACATAAGATAAAATAAGATGGCAGATCTGTGCACTACTTCAAGAAGGGACTAGACAATCACCTTTCCCAAGCCTGTGTCTATCGAGCTGTCCCTAACCTACTGCAAGAGTGGCATCAGGTAGCAATAAGTTTGGATGTTGAGCTAGCTCATTATAACAAGCTGCCACCTCAGAAAGCAGGGCAGAAGCCAGAACAGAACAGATGACCACCCCCACAGAAGCCTCCAGCCATTGTGGCCACAGAAACCCCCAGACTATCTGCTGGTCCACAATCAAATGCTTCAGATGTGGGCAATCAGGACACCGAGTGGTGAGCTGCCCGGTCCCATACTCCCAACAGCAGAGCAGACCAGGACCACTGGCAAAGAAAAAGCCAGCCCAGCAACTGGCAAAAGAGAAGTCAAACTGCATCAAGCAGGAACCCATTGCCCAGGTTACATCACCCACACAGGAAAGCACCGAGGCCCCAGCTGGACCTGCCACCACTCTGCCCTCCTACAACAGCAACAACGAGGGGGAGAATGACCCAATGGTGAGTTGATCTGTTCTACCTTTTTCTCTTGCAGCCAATAGTCCCCAAGACAGGTGCAAGAATAGATTTGAAAGTGCTAGTGGACTCAGGGTGCTCCTGGTGCATTATTAGATTGCCACTTGCCCTCAAACTGGGCAAATGAGCAAGGCTACTCTCCATGAGATTTGTAGTAGCAAGGCTACTCTCCATGAGATTTGAGCAAGCCAATGGCTCTTTAATGGGATGAACTTTAGTCACAATTGACTGAGCTAATACGCTTAGAAATAGGTAAACATTGGGAGTTCATTCGCTTCATGGTGGCTCCGAAGGTGACTGAGGCTGTGATTCTAGGGCTAGCCTGGCTGGATAAATGGAGACCATTTATTTGGTAGAAGAAGGGGATGAGGACTGTGAGACTAACTATGGGACCCGAGCCCCCTCTTAATTCAGCCGATGCTACTGGAGAATTTAGGCTGTCCACTGAGCTAGCAAAGATAGCCACTCTGCCTCAACCAGGTGAGCCACTCATTCCCAGTGAATACCGGAATCTAGCGGAGGTGTTTAGTGAGAAGGAATGTGACACCCTGCTGCCCCACCGGCCCAATGATTGCAACATTGAACTGTTACCGGGAGCTAAACTCCCACAACCAAGGATATACGCCATGACCCCCCTTGAAATGGAGGAAATGCAGCAGTATGTGGACAAGAACCTAGCAAGGGGATTTATTGAACAGGCCAAGTCTCAGGTGGGAGCTCCAGTGTTATTTAAAGAAAAAAAAAGATGGGTTGCTTTGTCTCTGCATAAACTATAAAGGATTAAACACTGGGAGAATAGAAAACAAATACCCCCTCCTGCTTCTGAAGGACTTACTAACCCACCTGGTGAAGGGGAGTGTCTTCACTAAATTGGACCTGAGAGAGGCATATTACTGAGTAAGGATAAAAGAAGGAGATGAATGGAAAACTGCTTTTAACTGTCCCATGGGGAGCTACCAATTTAAAGTCATACCATTTGGACTACAGGGAGCTCCGGCTGTCTTCATGCAGCTGATCAATCAGGTACTACATAACCATTTATATAAAGGAGTTTTGGTGTATCTTGATGATATCCTGATATATGCACGAATATGACCGACCAATTAGTGAGAGAAGTGCTAAAGTAACTGTTGAATGCCAAATGTTATGTTAAACTTTCACCAGACTTGACTATATTATTTTGGCTACAGGATTTCCAGTGAGGGCATTGAAATGGACCCAGCTAAAGTGAAAGCTGCAATCAAATGTTAACACCCACCCACCCCAAAGACTCGTAAACAGCTTCAGATCTTTCTAGGATTCACCAACTTTTACCAACAGTTCATCCCCTCCTTTGCTGAAATTGCTTTACCCCTTATGGACTTACTGAAAACAGGCAAGAAGAGGGGGAAGCCACGACCAGGCCAACTGCTAACATTGACTATTAACTGTCAAACTGCTTTTGAGAACTTGAAAAGACTATTTGCAGTCAAACCAGTCCTAAAGCATCCTTGCCTAGGGAAACCCTTTGTAATTCAAGCCGATGCCAGTGACATGGCCATTGTAGCTGTACTATTGCAAAAGAACCATACGGAGTACTACCGACCTGTGCCTACGTCTCAAAAAAGTTCACTGAGTGTGAGAGAAGGTGGACAGTGTGGGAGAAGGAAGCCTTCACGATCCACTGGGCTCTATTAAACTGGCAACACTACCTAAAGGAGAGCAAGGTCCCTTTCAACCATTTTAACTTCAGCCTGAAGTACCTACCGGGGGAGAAAAACTTTTTAGCAGATGCTTTATCCAGATTACCTCAATACAAAAGCCAGTGTGAAGAGGCTAATGAAGCAATTATATCTACACTGCAAGCTGCTTCTCAACTAATGCCTTGGAGAGCCCCGTCTTTGAAGGTTCTGAGCCCCAATGACCCTGGGGCAAAGAAAATAAAAAGAGAACTCATCAATGGTGCAAGGAAAATCAGACTTCCTTGACATGCAGGGATGGTTTGGCTTACAAAGGGGGGAAGTTGTATTTGCCTGAAACCTTCTGCCTTAACACTCTCCAGCACGGTCATGATGTGAAACAAGCCAGACACTTTGGAAATTTAAAAACACTACATCTGGTTCATCGGCAATTTTGGTGGCCGGGTCTGAAACGGACATAGACAACTATATCAAGAGGTGTGCTGTATGTGCCACTATGAAAAAAATTCCAGAAAAACCCTGTGGACTATTACAACTGGTTGTAGACCCTTCTGAACCATAAGAAGTAGTTGCTATGGATTTTATAGTGGAATTCTCTGAAAGTAGGAGGAATACAGTGATTTGGACTGTGATAGAACTATTTTCAAAACAGACTCATTTCATCACCTGCAAAGGACTCCTATCAGCCCAAAGATTAACCAAAATGTTTTTTAAAGCATATCTAGAGAGTACACAGCATGCCAACGTGAATAATCTCAGACCGAGGGGTGCAGTTTACAGTCAGGTTCTGGAGGGGTTTCCTCAAGTTATTTGGCTTGTTGCAAGGACCGTCGTCGCCTTTTCACCTGTCTACAAATGGGGCGGCTGAATCAGCAAACTCAATGGTGGAGCAGTACCTTAGATGCTATGTGGACTATCAGCAAATGAACTGGACTTCCTCCTTTTTGCAGAGATGGCTACAAATAACTCTGTTCACAGCAGCACTGGTTTTACACCTTTTAAAGTTGCCACAGGAAAAGAGTTTAACCCAATACTGGAATATCCTCAGGGACCTTCTACTTCCCAAACGCTTGACCAGTGGGCAAGGGGATGGGAGGAAGTATGGAAAAACACAAAAATTTCTCTGAAAAAGACTTCTGAAATGTATAAAAAGCAAGCAGATGAAAAGAGGGCTCCCCAAAGATCATTCCAAGTTGGAGGAAAAGTTATTTATCCACAAGGTATTTACAATCTAAGTTGCTACTAAGAAGTTAGGACTGGAGTACCTGGGTCTCTTCCCTATACTAAGAATCATTAATCGTGTCACGGTAGAGTTGAAGCTTCCCAGACTCTTAGGGAAAGTCCATCCTGTGTTCCACTGTAGCCTACTGAAACCTTTCCGGGATTCCACCTTATGACCTCCCCCTAAGAAGGCATTCAGACATCTCATGGTAGCCGGACAGACTCATTATGAAGTGAAACTTATTCTTGATTCTAGAATTTTTAAGGGAAAGTTATAATACTTAATGCAATGGAAAGGATATTCATTGTCTGAAGCCACTTGGGTAAAATCTAGTGATGTAAAAGCTGACATTAATAGATTCTGTGAAAAACACCCTAATAAACCAAAGGGCAACCCCTAACTATAATTTTGTTTGAATTACAGGATTTGTCCTTTTTGTAAGGGGAGGGCAGATGTCAACGCTGCTAAAATTGGATGTTCCTGCTTTGACAACTGATGAAAATGCAGCCATTTTCTCTATTCCTTTATAATGCTTTTCTTGCTTTAAAAATCAGGTGCAGCAAGTTGGGGGTTGCCATAATATATCACTGGGAACCCAAGGACAAGCTGATAACAGTTTGGCGGGCTGTGGAGTTAAGGAGAAAGCCCGCACTTTAGGCTAATTGGGGGATGTGATTTATGACAGTTTATTGGGGTTGGGAATTGCACTTTGTTACTTTATATCAGGGGGAAGGGAATTTAAATTTTGGGTTCAACTATGTAGTGCTGATACTTTGTTTCCTGAATAAAAGATTCTTTAAGTAAAACAATGCCTCGAATTTCTTTTGAAGGGTTTTCTTCTATTGGAACCATGACACATTAATTTAGTTGCATTTCCCCTGCAATATGTCTGTTGAGCTTCCTACCCAGATACAAACAGTTCCTGGCAATCTATTTCATAATCCCTCCTTCTTGTGATAGTTAAAATTTAAAATAGAATTGAGTCAAACAGCAGTTCAAATAGAGAATGTCCTCTGTTGGACAAAGACTCTTCTTCCTGCAGGATCCAATCTGGGATGGTGACTAGGACTAGAGGTTTTGTCTTCCGAGCTTCTGAAGGCCATTCTGGGGGAAGTTCTCTCTAGTCTCTTAACTCTTCTTTCTTTCCAGGTAATTGCAGTGAGTAGACCACATTGTGTAGCTGAGAGAACCTGAGAAAAGGAAAAGGGGCAATACGTCCTCTTTGAAACATGTGTCAATCCTCTTATGTAGTATCTTGGACATATAGGAAGATGAATTATATCTATCTAAGGATCTTATCTCAGAATAGATGCTCCATTAAATTCTGCTTAACTTCGGTCCATTTAAGATGTGTGCTTTTTTGAAAAGCAATCATTTGTTATCTCTGAAATTATTGATTACACTACCATCCTGGTTCCCGGAAGTTCCACAAAGAAGGCAAGAAAGAAAAGCAAGAAAATACGGGGAAAATTGTGGTGAGAGGACACATAGTTGTTGTTTTTTTCCCCTTTTTTTAAGTAAGCAACCTTTGCAACCTTTAAACAAAACTAAAAACCCAGCAATCCAAGCACACCTCAAAGCCATGTTATTTTATGCTATTCATACCACTTTTCTTATTTACCCAGAACATTTTTTGTTTTCTTTTCCAGAAAAATGCTGCCAATCGCCAGAGGCAGACATGTTTATCAAGCTGTGTATCTTGACATCTGACATAAAATCTTTAGTACAGCCAAAAAACTTTCTGTCAACACCTTGGAGAATGCAAGGCCATGGGGCTGTCTTGAGACCAGAGGGCATAAGTGAAATGGTTGAGCGCTGACACCAGGCCAAGAATCACAAAGAGAGGGAAAGTCAAGTTGGAGTCGAACAACCTGTTTTCCATCTCCTCTGTTTAATATGTAAGGGAGGTACCCAAACCGCAAATCTTTCACAGTTTCAATGAAAAAATAAAAGAATAAATACTTGATTTTCTTCCTGCATGAGGCTCTTCTGTGTCTGCCAATATAAGTATGTATGTACTCCTTATAGTGGATGTGAAAAGGAGTGGCACTGAGCTCATAAAACTCTACTGATAAGGAAAAAATATCCCTCAAGGTATTTTTGAACTTACATTAATTTTCAAATAAATAAAACTCGTTTTCCAATAAGAATGCTGTCAGGTAAGAAAGGGACTGTCAACAAGAAACAAGGTAATCCTGCATTGATACCCTGTTTTGTAGCAGATAAAAATACTAACTGAATTCTAGGATTAGTAAGAGTTATTGCTGATAATGTATCCCTACATTTTAGGGAACAGACTTTATATACAATTCTTATGGAGCAAAAAGTGAATGACTTTAGGACTTTTGGTCCTAAAGAGTTCTTCCTTTTAGCCGTGCTCACATCAAAGGACTACATCAAAGAGCCTTCCTTTGAATAAATCCACTTCAAAGGATCTTCTTTAAAAAAAAAACACCTCCTTTTGCATAAGATGTAAAACATGATGAGGAACTTCTAGGTGTAATTAACATATTTCTATAAGCAATAACACATGTAAGCCCTAGCCATCTGGATATCCATGTTGACATCCTAAAAGGATTTCATTTGACAAAGGTTATAGAGGAAAAAACTAACCACTTCAGGCAGAATCCTTAAACATATGCAGGAAACCAGCTGACTTATTTTTGCATCTACCCATCATTGTTCAGTTGCATTCATAATTAGGAAGTGTCTCTCAAAAAATAGAGAAACTTCAAGGGTGACATTTTTTTAAAAAAAAACACATTTGTTTTTCTATTGCTTCTGTTCTTTTCTATGTCCTTGCTGTGTATATTCTGTTATTTCTGCTCAATTACTATTTCCTGGCTGGGAAGACTCAATTCCTTAAAATCAGTAGGCAATTCCTAGGCAATATTCCATATTTTCTATATGGGGGAAAATCTAAAATGGGCTGTGTCTCAAAAGACACTAGAGCAAACATAATTCTGTATAAACCAAGAACGTTGAGTCATTCAAGGGAGAATTGACTTCTGAATCTAAAGAATTACCTGCAGAATTTCAGGTCAAAGACTTGATGGGGCGTACAGATCCTGATATCCAGGCTGGTACAAGATCATCTCTTGTCCTAATTCCATCCTCCATCAGAGAGAACCCAAAAGATGACCAGGAGTCTTCTCAAACTTGTAGTAGACCTGAAACATTAATGAGCTTTCAAAATCTTTAGGCAGTGTCTCCCAATCTTAGCTACTTTAAGTTTGTTGACTTCAACAAGAAAAAAGTTAAGGAAATGATTGGTCCATTAGTGGGAGAAAGTGGCAAGAAGGTGACAAGCAACAGGGAGAAAACAGAACTATTTCATTTTTTGCATCTGTCTTTACACAAAGGGAAAAAACAGTCCAACCTATCAAAAACAGTACCATAAAAAATAGATTAGAAACACAAATTAAGAAAATGGTAAGTGAGCACCTATCAAGCCTAGACGAGTTCATTCAACTCACCAGGAACAGATGGATTACACCCTAAGGTTCTCAAGAAATTGGCAGATGTGATCTCAGAACCACTGAATTATATTTTTCAAAGATCCTGGAGCTCTGGGGAACTACCAGAGGACTGCAAGAGAGCTGATGTAGTTCCCATCTTCAAAAAAGGGGAAAAAATAGATCCAGGAAACTACAGGCCTATCAGCTTGACCTCAATACCTGAGAAGATTCTGGAAAAGATAATCAAACAATGAATCAATGAGCACCTAAAGGCAAACAAAATCATTACTAAAAGCCAACACGGGTTTGTCAAAAACAGATCATGCCAGACAAATCTTATTGCATTCTTTGACCAAGTGACAAAATTAGTGGACCGGATAAATGCTGTAGATATAATTTACTTGGACTTCAGTAAGGCATTTGATAAAGTAGATCACAACCTACTACTTGATAAGATAGAAAAATGTGAGTTAGATAGCATCACCACCAGATGGATTCATAGCTGGCTGACAGGCCGTACTCAGCATGTGGTCCTCAATGGAACTGCATCTACATGGAAGGAAGTGTGTAGTGGGGTGCCCCAGGGCTCTGTTCTGGGCCCAGTGCTCTTCAACATCTTCATCAACAATTTGGATGAGAGGATAGATAGGGAACTCATCAAATCTGCAGATGACACCAAGCTGGCAGGAATAGCCGACACTCCAGAAGATAGACTTAAGATACAGGAGGATCTGAATAAACTGGAACACTGGGCGCCATCTAGCAAAATAAAATTCAATGGTAAAAAAAGTAAAGTTCTACATTTAGGCAAGAAAAACCAAATGTACAGGTATACTATTGATGGTTCCTTGCTCAATAGTAGCAACTGTGAGAGGGATCTGAGTCCTAGTGGACAATCACTTAGATATGAGCCACCAGTGTGCTGCAGCTGCCAAAAAAGCCAACACAGTGCTAGGCTGCATTAACAGAAGGATAGAATCAAGATCGCGTGAAGTATTAATACAACTTTACAATGCCTTGGTACTGCATCCAATTTTGGTCACTGCAATGTAAAAAAGATGTTGAAACTGGTCAAGCAGAGAAGCAACCTAGAACTAAGGAGAAACTTCCTGACAGTTAGAACAATTGATCAGTGGAACAAACTGCCTCCAGAAGTGGTGAATGCTCCAACACTGGAAATTTTTAAGAAGAGACTGGACAGCCATTTATCTGAAATGGTATAGGGCCGTGGTGGTGAACCTATGGCACAGGTGCCATAGGTGACACACAGAGCCCTCTCTGGGGGCATGTGCGCCATCACCACAGTCCTAGGCCTTCAGCTGGGTTTATAAAACCTTTTTGCTTTAGGCCTCCACCACCATGTGCAACAACAACAAAAAAGGTTCAATCAATTTCAACTTCTCACGGGGAAAAAAGATCTTACAAAGTTGGAATTGATTGATTGAACTTTTTAATCTCACCCAGTCTGCCATTACCACCACAGCCACACCCACCCAATGGACCATGCCCACCCAATGGGCCACACCAACCCAATGGGCCATGCCCACCCAGCACCCAACGATACATAAGTAGGTTTTGGGTTGCAGTTTGGCACTCAGTCTCTAAAAGGTTTGCCATCACTGGTATAGGGTTTCCTACCTGAGTAGGGGGTTAGACTAGATCACAGGTCTGCAACCCGTGGCTCCAGAGCCGCATGCGGCTCTTTTGGCCATCTCCTGTGGCTCCCAGTCCTCTGCCATGTGCAGTTCATAAAAAAAAAAGTGGGACTAAAAAAGTTCAACCAATCAATTCAAATATGCAGGGTAGGTGCATATCTCGCCTTGGCTCCACTCTTCAGTCAAACCCTGTTCTGTGCATGCACGCATGTACGCACATGTGCACACAATTTTTGTGGCTCCCAGTTTTTTCTTTTGTGAGGGAACCGGTTCCAAGTGGCTCTTTCACTGTTTCAGGTTGCTGACCCCTGGACTAGATGATCTTCAAGGTCCCTTCCACACCATCATTATTATTATTATTATTATTATTATTATTATTATTATTATTATTAT